>APFE031721015.1:36747-93435 GCA_000404065.3 Pinus taeda | reverse complement strand
GAATTGTTCATTTATGTAATGTAAAGGAGGTTGCCCCCTCGAAGAGGCTGAATTCTAAGGCATTGATCTATATTTTCTGTCTTTTCTTGAGCTGGTTTCATAACACAGGAAAGGGAGCTATGTAGCCTCTTGACCCCCCATTTGGAGGCCTTTGCTTGGAGCTACAAGGAAATGAAGGGAATCCATCCCTCAGTCTGTACTCATAATATCTACATCAAGGAGTACTGTAAACCAGTCAGGGAACCACAGAAGAGAATGAATCTAGCCCTCAAGGACATTGCTAAAGAAGAAGTGCAAAAATTGTTGGATGCGGGATTCATCTACCCCATCTCGGATAGTGAATGGGTTTCCCCTTTGGTGTTGGTGCCCAAGAAAAATGAGAAATGGAGAATTTGTGTGGACTACAGAGAATTGAGCAAAGGCACCAAGAAAGACCACTTCCCCTTACCTTTCATAGATCAAGTGTTGGATGGTCTGGTAGGGAAGAGATTTATCTCTTTCCTAGATGGGTTCAGCGGGTATAATCATATCCAAATCAGCCCAGAGGACTAAGATAAGACCACTTTCACTTG
This sequence comes from Pinus taeda, assembly GCA_000404065.3. NCBI lineage: Eukaryota > Viridiplantae > Streptophyta > Pinopsida > Pinales > Pinaceae > Pinus > Pinus taeda. The sequence continues at coordinate 92,863 of APFE031721015.1, read as the reverse complement.
TCCATGGGGTACCTTTGCCTACCGTGTCCTTCCCTTTGGGCTATGTAATGCCCCCGCCACTTTCCAGAGAGCTGTATTAAGCATTTTTACCGAGTTGGTCCATGATTTGGTAGAAATCTATATAGATGACTTTACTCCTTACGGATCTAGCTTCCAGGAAGCCTTATCCAACTTGGGAAAAGTTTTGAGCAAGTGCATTGAGATGAACCTGTCCCTCAGTCTTCAGAAATGTGAGTTCTTGATGACTGAAGGGACCATGTTAGGCCATACCATTTCTCGCCAGGGGTTACAGGTGGATCCCAGTAAAATTGCTATCATCAAGACGGTCCCACCTCCTCAGAAGGTGAGAGATGTTCGGAGTTTCCTAGGCTTAGCGGGATATTACAGAAGGTTTATTAAAGACTTTAGTAAGCTAGCCTTGCCATTGTTTGGCCTCTTAGCAAAATATGTTGAGTTTAAATGGTCGGATGACTACTAGAAGGCTCTGAATGAATTGAAGGATAAGTTGGTGTTTGCTCCAACTCTGAGAGGCCCAAACTGGGCCCTACCTTTCCACATCCACATTGATGCCTCGAACAAAGCCATAGGGGTAGCCTTAGGACAAGTTGAAGAAAAACTCCCATATGCTATATACTTTGTCAGCAAAAACTTATCCAAGGTGGAAATGAATTATACTGTAACTGAGAAAGAGTTCCTAGCTATGGTCCATTCCCTGAACAAGTTCTGACACTACATCACTGGCTATCAAACATTTATACATACTGACCATGCTGCAATCTGATATTTAATGAACAAGCCTGATGTGAATTCTCGTATTATTAGATGGTTACTTTTGTTGCAGCAGTTTGATTTGACCATCGTTGACAAACCAGGTAAAGAAAATGTTGTTGCTGACTTTTTGTCTAGATTGGATTTGCCTGCAAGTGAAGAAGAAACAGTGGATGACTAGATGCCAGATGAGCATCTGTTTTCTATCTCAGTACTCTCCCCATGGTTTGCTGATATAGCCAACTATCTGGTCTCCGCACAGTTCCCTCCGCATTTATCCTCAAAGGAGAAGAGCAGAATCGTGAGGAAAAGTGCCTCATTCACTTGGATTGGGGGCAACTTGTTCAAACTTGGTCCTGATCAGATCTTAAGGCATTCTGTAAGGGAGGAGGAAGTCTTTGACATCCTCCTAACTTGTCACGATGGGCCTTGTGGAGGACATTTAGCCAAGAGGACTACCTTTAAAATTCTACATGCAGGCTACTACTCGCCCACTCTTCATCAAGATATCAGAAGATATATCAGCCAATGTGACCAATGCCAAAGGATGGGGAAACCGACCCCAAGGGATGAAATGCCTCTCCAACCTCAGGTGACTCTTGAGCCATTTGAGAAGTGGGGTATGGATTTTGTGGGTCCTATCAACCCTCCTTCAAGGAAAAAGTCTTACATCATTGTGTGCACAAATTATCTAAAAAAGTGGGCAGAAACCAAGGCAATCAAAGCAGCAACAGAAGAAAAGGTGGCTGAGCTTTTAAGAGAAAACATTTTCTACAAATTTGTCCACCCAAGAGAGTTAGTCACCGATCAAGGAAGCCAGTTCACCTCCAATTGGATTGAAGACTTGCTTGCTCATCACAAGATCAAGCATAGGACTTCCACCCCATATCATCCTCAAGCGAATGGGCAAGTGGAAGTCACCAATAGAGCACTTGAGGGGATCTTGACTAAGGTATTGAGCAGTAGCAAAAGGGATTGGGTAGATCGCCTGGTTGAGGCCACTTGGGCCTACAACACCACTTGGAAGACCATAACCAGTTTCACACCCTATGAGCTGGTCTATGGGAAGAGAGCTTTGCTATCAATCAAGTTTGAATACAACACATTGAGGATGACAGCTCAGTTGGACCTAGATCTCATCCATGCTCAAAAAGAAAGGTTAATGCAGCTGAATGAGTTAGACGAAATTCGAATGTAGGCCCTCCTCCACTCAGAAGTGACTCAACTTCAGAGGAAGGTATGGCATGATTGGCACCTCAATGACAAACAATTCCAGCCGGGAGATTGGGCGCTGCTGTATGATTCTAGACATAAGGATTTCAAGGGGAAGCTAAGAACGAGGTGGCTAGGACCATATGTAGTGGAAAAGTGTAATGACAATGGTTCCATCCTTATCCGGACTATTGATGAAGAAGCCATCCCCATGCTCGTCAATGGGCATCGACTAAAGATCTATAGGAAACCTCTTTCGAGGCAAGAGTTCGTCAAAACTGTGGAAAAATCAGTACTGGTCATAGAGAAGGGTTTTGCCTCTGTTTTGGGCACACCCTAAGCATCATTATATATCAAAAAAAAAAAAATTGTAATAAAAAAAATCCTTGGGTGAAAACCTTTTTGGAGGCACCCAAGGCAGATGGTAGGAGTGAAAAACTCATTGAGGCGCTCCTGTTGTCTCTCTGAGAAAATGGGAATAAAAAGATCCTTGGGTGAAAACCTTTTCGAGGTGCCCAAGGCAGATGGTAGGGATGAAAATCTCATTGAGGCGCCCCTGCTATCTCTTAAAAAAAGATAAGTTGATCTCTGAAAGTGTTGTAGGTTGCAGGAACAGAACACACCAAAGAAGGCCTCTCAACTCAAGGACAAGGGTCCCTATCAAGCTACCAGGTAGCCTCACATACAAACCCGCCATGAACAATCATTTTTTTCAAGGTTTGGACACAATCGGGCCATGGTTCAACCTTCTACAGGAAGCTACAGGACTTTCTACAGGAAGTTCCGTATTTCTACAGGAAACATCCTGTAGAGCTTTTGGACGGGCCATAATCAACTGCAGAGAAGGATTTGGAGCTTGAAGTCCATTGAGGAGGCATGCAGCCACCCTTTTCTTCCATCCTCCACTCGTTTCACCTCCTTTCACTGCCATCACTCTCATCTGGGCATGCATACCTGCACATGCATACCAGAACCTTGTTTCTTTCAGATAAGAAAATTTTCTTTTTTTTTCAAAATAAAAAATAAGGCCTTCTGAGGCTCGCACACTTCACCTGTCTAGGTGACCTCAAGACCCTTCAGCTATGAACGTGACTCCAATTATTTCGGCATGCACCCCAAAAGGAGAAGCAGCTACAAGATGTCCTACAGGAATCCCGTAATAGTTGATCCAGCTGGAGCACCTACCATGAAGACACCAACAGCTCGCTGAATCGGTGCATGCAGTATTCGCCACCAGAGAAATTGGTCTCAAAGGCTCGTAGCCAGCAGCAGCCAATGAAGAGGAGCACCAACATCTGAGCACGATGCAGCAGCATGAAAATCCAGCATCCCTCGTCTCGAAACCTAAAAAGACCCACATCGACGGCTGCACAGGTAAGTGCCTAACCTTATTTCGTCAAATTACATAGGCTATACTCTGAATATGCATAACTGTGAGAATGGACGGATTGAACAAGGCTGGCTGACATTCAACTGGCCACCACAGCCAGTCAAGCGGCCTCGTAGGATCTGAATTGGATCAGTTATGCCGAAAAGTTGGATAATTGACACGTGGGAAGTGTCCAGTCGGGGAGAAGTGGCTGTATGACAGGAATGGCAGTAGTAAATGTAGAGGAAAGAATTCGGTGGTTAGGGGCACGCTGGGGAATGATAGAAATGACATTGGCCAATGGATCAGTGGTGACAGCTCACCCCTGCGCCATGAATTCCACAGTAATTCAAAATCGGCCGGGTGATACTTATCATGCACTGCAGTCATTTATGCTCACAACCGTTTTGCAGCCAAATTCTCGTCCTCCTCCTCTGCAAGTTGTTAGCCCAACTTTTCGATCTGTTCAAATGTCATGCTACCACTCAGACTGGTCTTGCGCTACCGTAACCTCCTCCAGAAACCGAGAACAATTTCTATAGGAAGCTGCGCTACAAGAAACACAGCATCCGAAGCAGCGTGGACTGTTCACGTCGAGGGTGGCAAATTTCAATGAGGTAGGCAGAATTTAACCTTCCCATGCAAATAATTCCAAAGGTGGTGAATTCGACATAGTGAGGGGAGGTAGAGAAATGTGAGTGCAATTCTGTCAGAATTTTTTTATATCGCTACCGAAATTGTCTTTGTGATCTGCATGCGATATTTCCTCCACGCTTGAATGAAAAATCCCTCCTGTAGAAATTGATACACTGTCGAAACACCGGTAAAAATTGTAAATTTTATACAACTGTGTGTATATTGGAGACGTAGCTCTGCGCTCCATGTGAAAAATCATGAAGTTCTCCTTCTGTGCATGTGAGCAGGTAAGTTCAGCACAGGGTAATTGACCAAAGATATATTTTTTTATGCGTTGAGAAGGAAATCCACCCAGAATTCCCACTCTGCATGGAAACGCGAGCAAACCCAGAGTTTTACCATGCCAGGAGGGTTCATTTGGAAAGAACCTTCAGACTCCAAGAAGTTACGGAAAACCCCTAAGGTGGGGGACTTGTTTTCCCGTGCACACTGGATGTCATTTTGTGACAAGAATCAAGGTCATGATGATGAAATTACAGAAGAATTCCTCCGTTCCCTAAAGCCGAAGTCAAATACATTAGCCATTGTCAACTTCAGAGGATTGACCCTCAAACTCACCCAACAGCTCATGAGCAAGGTAACTGATCTTCCAATGGGGGTGCCCTGAGTTAAGGAGGAGAGGAAGTTGGGTTAGAAAGCTAAAAAGAAATTCTTCTTGCCAGAAGAACAATTCTCAAAAGACAAGAACGGAGTTCAGAGGACTAGCCTACAATTGTTCTGGAGTGAAGTCAGCCTCCAAATTATGAAGTATATTACGTGTGAGGGGCGATTTAGCATCGTAGATGGCTATCATTTTTGGCTGCTCATAGAACTCAGACACCACATGGACCTACCCTCAGAGCAAAAATTGAGCATTCCTTATTTCCTCCTGCAGTCCATGACTGAGTGTGCCACCAAACTCAGAAAGGGGACACCAGACTAGCTAGCCCATCATGGGCTTATTAAGATCCTCATGGAAGATGCACTCCACACTTTTACTATCCCTCTCTCATGGGAAATTTTCCAGAATATGTCAAAGGATGATGACATCCGAGTCTTGGCTGAGGAGATCACTTCCTCTAGCAGTGAGGAGAAGGAGCATACTCAGGCAGAGAAGAAGGTTAAAAAACAAGAAACCCCTGGCAAAACACTAAAGAAAGAACAAAGAGGAACACCTGCCAAAATAGGGGATGATGAAATTGCACCGACACGCAGGGAGAAAAGACTACAGAGCAGCGTAGAATGGACTGAGAAAGTCCAAGTCAGTAAGGGCACCCCTAAGGCAACCTCAGCCAAGATAAAAGGAAAACTCCCCTCATCCAAGCAAGCTAAAACAGTGCCCTCAGCTTCTATAGGAAAGCAGCAGAGTATTTCTACAGGAAGGGTGAAAACGGCTTCTACAGGAAGCCAGAAAGCAACCACTACAGGACTTTCTACAGGAAGTGCGAAAGTAGGACAACAGAAGGAGAAGTCGGCCGAAATCCTAGCCAGGGAGGCAGCAGCTATGCTAGCCACCCTAAGTACCTCTCTCAAGCCAAAAGAGAAATGAAAAAGGGATATTCCTCTATATTTCAAAGAAAGAAGGAGTGTAAGGATTAAGACTGGCAGACCTGAACCTCCATCAAAAGAACCGATAACCATCATGGATACCCCTACCACACCAAAGGATAAATCCCCCTCCAAGGCATCCATCACTTACGAGAGGGGGAGCCCAAAAACATCCTCATGGAGGGACAGAATGGAGAAATTGAGCTCAGAAGCCTCTCTACAGGATGTTGAGGCTATTCTACAGGAAACTTTGGCTAGGCTAAAAGAAACTGAGCAAATGGAGGAGAGTGCAGCCAACTCACCGTAGGAGGAGGAGGGAGCAGCCAAGTCACCACAGAAGGAGGAGAAGTCTGATGTTATCATGGAACCAAGCCCCTAGCCCAACTTGGGCTCTTATTATAACTTTTTGGAGGACGGCAGAATTATTCCTCAAAAGTTCACAGTGCCACTGTTTCTAGCACTAGAGGAAGAAAGAGTATGAACCCACACTTTGATGAGGATCGCTACTCCAAGGGGGTAGCAAATATAGGACCTCTAGAGGAAAGGCTCAAGGAAACACAAAGGGAGTTGGCAAGAGTAAGACATGTGGAAAGCTCCCAAAAAGCTAAGTTAAGAGAAGAGAATGAGATGCTCAGACAACAGCTCCAGCTGCAAGGACAGAGGAAAGGAGAGGACACGACAGCCAAGGATCCCTCAGCAGAGTGTCAAGGAAAAGAAGAGATGCAAGCTTATCTTGAGGAACTTAACCAGAAACTACAGGAAAGGGAATTGTAGGCAGACATGGAGATACAATCCCTAAAGCAGCAGATCCAAGAAAAGGAGGCACAACTGGCCTGCATGGCGAGTTGGGAAATGGAAGCTCTACAATGTAGGCAGCCGGCCAAATCCTATGGCCTGTACCTAAGGGACCAGTGGTTGCAGTTCCAAATCAACATGTTGGCACAGAGGGGTATCTCCCACATCCAAAACCCTCAGCAATTCATGGATCTATGCAACACCAGTTCATCGGAAGATAAGGCCAAGCTTTCAGAGTGTTACCTCCATAACTTGGCCCTTCCAAACATCACTTCGTGGGACCCCAACACAGCAGTAGGGGACATACAGCTGATTGCAATGACCTCATGGTTAAACCACGAAGAGAAGAGAGAAGTTGAGGTCAGGAATGTCATGGACCGAGAGTTACATGAACCACTGCTGATTAGATCAGAGCGAGGGGACCCCACAGCATTGATATCTGCTCACCAGCACCTAGCAACCAACTCTCAGGTTTTATTAGAGTACATGGATCGTCAGGCCTAGGCCATATCTCACTTCGAGGATATGGAGCGATTATTAGGGGACAATGGTGTTCATGCTTACACCCGTAGGTGGAACACATTGTCCCACAGCCTCTAAATCCGAGAATATCATACTCCAACTCAGATGAGGGAGGCTTTGGCACAGGTACCTCTCTACAAGAAGTCTATGCAGAACCTCCAAGCCAATTGGATAGGCCTCAAGCTAAGTCCACCCTTGCTATTGGGATTGTTAGAGGGAGGCACAGAAGAGGAGGAGCATAAGCAGTGGGAAGAGGTGGAAAGGAAGGCCGGATTCCATGATAGTGTGGAGGACACTACTTCAGAAGCCTGGGATGTGAGAGTGGCGATTAAAGCAATGAAATACAAGGAGCTGGACTAGTTGCTCAGAGGATGAGCAACCCTTTTAGCAGGGGGTGATGATCAGCCCCAAAATTGGTAACTTGTTGGGCTCATTTGGCCGAATTATCCTTGTTCAGTCCTTGTTCAAATCCTTCATTTTCCATAGCTTATGCATTATTTTCAGTATGTTTATGTCATTTGTACGAATAAGGGTAGTCACTCTTCCTAGGTGGTTAACACATGCTTATTTCAGGTTTTTTGACACATGTTGGAGCAAAATCAAGCAATCATGGGCTAAAAGAAAGCCAAGCCTGAGGTGAGGATTCGTGGGGGGGTTGTCTATGGCATTAAATAACCCTTCCTCAGGATCTTCACCCCCAACTCCGAGCTCCAAAGACCACCAAAACCGAATCTAGAAGGCAGCCAAGCAGATTTTAGAAGGGATTGTCTAACTCACAGTTTGGACAGCCGAATTCCGTAGATTGAGGAGGCCAGCTAGGTCCCTCATGATGTATAAATGTTGAGGCCTCAGCCTTCGTAAGGGACTTTTGAAACTATTGTGTATTTTGCACCTCAGTGCTACTAGTCCTATTTTGTTCTTTTGTAGTCATTTTTGGCATCACTCTTGTGATTAGTTTTTGGTAATGAGAAGCAGTTTGATTTTCTATCAAATCTTAGGGTTGGGCCCAACCTCAGAGCCTAGGGCCTCCTTTCTGTACTGTTACTTTTCCTTAACGTATCATTGTTTCCCTTTATGCATTCGAACATATTTCTGTTAGGCAGATTTAGTTATGTTGCTTGGATAGATCACTGTTTATGAATGACATTACTTCAAGTGTTTTGGTAGGATAATATTAGAAAAATCTTCAAAGAAAAGGGACAACCACACTCCTGGTTTCACCTCGTCCTTATTGGATTAGGGGCTAGAATTGAGAAAACAGTGCTACCCCAACAAAAACACTAGTTTGCTTGACCATGCAATCCTTAGTGTATTGTTTTCATTTGCAGAAGTCAGTTATGGGTTTGGACATCTGAAATGTTTCCTTGCATAGTTGATGTACATGGTTTACTTCCCAAATAAAGCTGTTGTTCATTCATGTTGTTGATGGTTAGACTAGATTAGCTCAAGATTTGATCATTTGCAAGACTTTGTTGATTTGGTCAAAGTACACCGTGCAGGGCATCTCCTCCACTCTTTAATCCACCCAAAGCATCATCTGAGCCACCTGTTTTGTCTCCTAGCTGAGTTCCTTGCCTCCCATCTTCCCTTTTGTCCACGTAACCCTACCTTCTCACTCAATCATTGCCTTAGCCTTCTTCAAGCCAAGTCAGCCTTCTACACCTCCTCACCACTCCATCCACTAGTCCTTAGGTTGCTTTAGACCCCTATCCTACCTCCAGATCCATCCATGCACCTTCCCTCACTAATCCATCCTTTAGAAACCGATTTTCAAACATCCTATAGAAATTTCTGAACATCCTGTAGAAATTCCTGAACATCATGTAGAACACCTGCAGACTTCCTGTAGAAGCTCACAAATGAGGTCTCTTGATAGCCAAACTTTTTGAAACTCTCTAGAAGAGTGTTAGGGACTCCTTATACCCTCTCTGAACCTTTCCAACCTTTTCCAAGAATTTCTCCTCCTTGATCCACCCCTGCACAATAAAGCACAGTTCAGGCACATGCATGAGAAAATTGACAACTTAATCAAAAATACAAAAAGATGTTTTCTTAGGACAAAGGTAGTCTAAACACATGTATTTCACCTTCATAAAACTAATGGCATCTCTTTCAGTAGTTTTTACTCTCATCTTTGCATCAGTAGGACTAGCTGGTAGAATTAGGGTTTGCTAGGGTTTGCGCTTTCCTTCAGTTTTTCAATCTCTTCTCGTAAGTAGATTTGCTTCCTTTGAGATAGCTTTCATCCATCAATTAGAAAGCTTCTTCTAAGAGCTCATAGAAGTTGGCTAAAGCCCTAGCGGAATTCTGTCAGCTGACCGAGTGACAATTGTGGCAAGAGCTAGTACTTGTGCATACAGCACCGTCGCTTCCAAGTTTGTTACGAACGACCAGGTTGATAAAAGTAAGGAAGGGAGTCCCAAGAGTTGCATCATTATTGCTGCAATACTGGAGCTCACAACAGGTGTCATAAGACTTCAAGTCTTCATAACTCCAGGCAAAAACATCTTGCAACTCTTTAAACAAATTTATGTATTTAAAATTTTCCTATGGAGGTAAGGCTTTTTATAGCTTGATGAGTTTTATGTTTTCCTCATTTCCTATGCTACATTCTTCTATGTCCACTCTTCAAGGTTCCATTTTGGGTTTTCTAGCTACATCATTTGAGTCAAATAAATCTTCTAATGGGACTAATCCCTTAGGAAAAAATTTATTGTAAGGTTCAAAATTTTAGGAACATCATTCATTATCTCTTATATCTCTACATTTTCTAAACTATCTATATCTACTTTAGTGAATTTAGGGGTTTACCTTTATATAAAATATTTACATCTGTGCCACTATCTATGTTATTTTCTATTGTAAAATCTATATCTATTTTACAAATCTGAAACTTACCTTCAGCATTCATGAAGTTACAAATCTGGGAATCCTTAGAGAAAATATGCCAATACTTCTAGTTGTCTGGTATAACAGGCCTATGTCTCACTTCTACGGTGTACTGATGGTTGGGTTAAAAGGGAAATTTGTAGGTACTAGCAAAATTGGCAAGACTATGGGCTTGCATATTTTTTTTGTAGGAATGGTAGCAAAGTTTTTTTCCAGGAGTTCTTTAATCAAATCTAGGACAGTATCCCTATATTGACAAAGTCTGTCATTGTTTACAGAGTATTCACCATTAATTTGTTTAATATTCAGTTATGAGTCTCCAGGTATAGAAACTCTTTTGGCTCCAATTTTTCTAACCATTTGTAACCCTAAGATTAGGGCTTCATATTCAGCCATGTTATTGGTACACTTGAAGTTTAATCTGAATGAATGTCCCTCCGAATGATTATTCTCCATATTATGGATCCACACTCCTGCACCAGCCCTTAACCTATTCGCAGATCCATCAAAATCTAGATGCCGTAGGGACTCATGAAAAATGTTCTCACTATCAGTTGTTTTGTATTTTAGTTCTTTAGCTATGATTTGATTATCATCATGTTCTGAATTGCACAAGATGAAAGGGTCCATATCAGAAAGCATGGAGTATATTTATTGTTTTTCAGTACTACTCACCATGTATTTCATCAAGGTATCTCTATATAATTTCCTTTGGTGGCCAAAAACATATATGGTGTAATAACACATATCTAACTGCAAGGATCCTTGCAATTTTGCTCCCCATGAGTGAGATAACAACATTCCATATTTGGGTGGGGTTTCTGCAACTACTATGTCCATTACAATACTTTTTGCTAGGCATTGGACTAGAGTTACACATAAATCCTTGATCAAACCAAGGCATTTAACTTGGCTAAAGTAAAAGGAAAAAAAATTATTATATGGTCTGGTGATGTCTAAGTTCAGTCTCTTCATGATTTCTTTTGGCATCAAAATATGGGATAACCATGAGTCTAACATAGAATTATGTAATATTTTGTCATGAATATTTAGGCTAATGTAGAAAGGAGGCATTTCGCCTTGTTGATGAGTACCATTCACATCAGGGCCAAACAATAATTCAAGTTGATCATGATTCAAATTGACAACATCTTCTCCCTCTCCTATATTTAAAGTTTCAATTATATGAGATCTATAGGATTCATTCTTTACTAATTTTCTCAAAGGAATTGATATCTTTACTTTTTCTATTTTAGTTTTGATGTTGAAAGGGAGCTGAGTTTTGTTTGTTTGAATGAGATCTTCCTTAACAAATGCAGTATCTATGTTTTTATATTTTTTTTCACTACTAGGAGTTTCAGTCTATGTTTCAGTTATTTTTCCTTGATTTCTATTGTTTGGATTCAATATCAATAATTGTTTTAGTTTCAGTTCTAATGGATGTTATATCTACAATTTTTTGGGTAGAAGTCTCTGGTTTTCTCCTACAAAGGATTTGTAACACTTTGATAATAGGAGCTTCTCTTATTTTCTTAGTCTGGGTCTGGATTGATCTCTTAATGGGAGCTTCATTGTTCTTTTTACTTCTTAAGCTATATTGTTTATGTACCTCATATATAGTTGACTCATATCCTTGTTTAAAGTCAAAGGATTCACCATATTCTAACTGCAATTGTTGTAGCATGTACAGCTCTTGTTCTTCTTGAGTAAGAAAAATAGCATCTTCATCTTTGTTTTCTGGTAAGTTTATCTGGGTATCATCCTCTCCTTCTTGGGTCTATGGACCCTTAGCATAGTTCTCTTGGAAAGGGGGCCTAATTTGTTTATCTGGTACAACATTCTTTCCAGTGTTAGGATTCTTCCTAAAATTGGGGTTTCTTATTGGGGGTGGTTGTTGATTCTCCAATTGAGTTTTCCTTTCCATGTTTTCTAATCTATCCATTATCCTCTCCACACTCTTGGCTAAACTATGTATATTTCCATTAGATTTGGAATTTTACCCTTTGACTACAACTCCCTTTTCATTTCTCATTATGGCTTTCTTGGCTAATAGGGTGGCCTCTACACTAACAGCATTGCTTTGCATTTGTTCCAAAGTTTCAAGGTTTCTTTCCCTTAACTAGTATGACATTCCAGTGTCAAAACCATCAGGGAATTTAATGAATGCAAGGTCAGGTCGAGGCTTAATATTAGTGTACTAACTAGTCGCGTCGAAAAAAAGATTTTTCTCTGATAATCTTGGGTTATGGAATGGAGTTTGGCAGGCTAAGCCAGAGGTTCATATCAATCCACCATTGCTGAGATCTTTCTTTGACTAGGGGGTAAAGAAGTGGTACTTGAGGAAGGGATTGAACTAGATGGAGATGAAATAGATGATCATGAGGATGAGGATGGTTGTTGAATTACTGATTTAGGGTAATGGACTGTGGTGGATACTATAGGTGAGGTTGTGGTAAAAGAATATGTATTTACAATGAGTGAAGATTGTGTAGAAATTTCAGAGGTAGCAGTAGTGAGGGAAGCTAGTTCAACAGATTGTTGAAGGTAAGCATCATTTATATTTCTATTCAATGTAGAGGTTAAAGTTTCTAACTTGTCAAAAACGTCCAGGACAAATTTATCTAAATTTGGATGGATAATCACCCTTTTTTATTCAATGAGTTGAGTAAACTTAGCGTCTAACATTGTTTCATGGATGGCATTCTCATATTTAGTTCTAAATAATGAGGTCAAATGACAAATCAAAAGAGAGTTCCTCTAAAGTTGACAACTCCTTAGGGAGTGAATTTGCTTTGACTAACTAGCTACTACATGCCTGAGTTACTTCCTTTTTGGGTTTTCTTAAAATCTTATCTGAGTCATCAACTATGGTAGCAGGGTTTGGATTTGGATTTGACCTGGTATAGTGAGCCTTCTAAGCAGCCATAATTTTAACTTTTTTAACTAGCTTTTATGAATATTTTGAGGAACAACTTTTGAAAATGACCTCAAGGGGCTTAAGATTAAATTTAAGGTTTCCTTAATGTTTTATAAGGCTGAGGGTCAAAGTTCACTAGTATGATAACCAATGATGATATCACTCAAATATTCATTGTTAGTTGTTGAGAAAAATAAATGATAGAGGTAACTACAAACCAACTTTGAAGATCAAGATCTAGCCTTCCTAATCTCAGAGAGGGCTCTCTCTTTATGATTTAAGTTTATTTTAGTTAATTATTTTTAGGCTAGTTATGATTGTGCTGAGGTTTTTTATTTGAATTTGGGTGGTGGGATCACTTAGATGAAAAAGATTGTCTTTTACCATTGGACTATGGGGTCGAATGTTAGACAAACTGGATTGGATCAAGCTTTACAAAAAATGTCTACTGGGAAAGATATGTGAGTTATTATAGATCTCAAAGGCTTTATGGTGAAATGGTTTATAATTAAATCCATGGATAAATGATAGGTTCCTTAGCCTAGATTATGGAGACAATTAAAGTTCAACTGGGATGGGAGAGAAATTAAGGGTTCTCAAATCTGGATATCAGAAGGAAAACATATAAATGACTAATTGTACAAAACAGAGTGTACTTAAAAAAGTTTTGAGTTATATTTCCAGTTAATTCATTCAAATTTGAATAACATTTAAGTTTATGAAACACATAAGAAAGTAATAAAATTAGACAAAGAAGATACTTCACAACAAATAGCTCATCTCATGAATCCTGTAGTGTAATCTTTTTATTACTTGCTTTAGTCTATGAAAATTGGTACAACCACCCTTAGATTTAAGATCAAAATGGCTTTATAAATATATATAAATCCACACTCAATACTTCAAATTATGAAGTATTTATATGAAAATAATTTACAAATTATCTCAAACTACATTGAGACTAATATAGGAAAAGGAAATCTCTTCATGCAAGAAGATAGATACAGCTATTAAACTGATGTTTGTTGTCAGTGTTATTTAGCTTATGTTGTATTTTAGTCTTTGATTTTTTCCCTTTAAGTTGCTTGGTTATTTGGTATTCACGTTGGATGTCATATTTACTTATGACTTTTCATCTGACACTCTTTTACCTTGTTGTCTTGTCAATATCATTTTATTGTGATATTTTACTTTTATTGTACATTTATATTTTACTATGTATTTACTATACTAAATCATTGATTTTTTCCCATGTCTCAACATCTGGTAATTGGATATTAAGCATTTTTTGGTATATCTCATCTTCCTTTGTGTATTAGCAAAAGTAGGCCTATTGGCAAAAAGTTGTTTTACCTCATGCTGCAGGTAAAACATGTTTTCAAAAGTTTGGTATAATACTTTGCCTCTTGGTATGCCCTTCATGCGTGAAGTGTTTACCTAATCTTTGGCCACTTCCTTGATATTCTTATTGTAATCTTCATGTGTCATTAGCTTATCATTTATACTAATGGATTTGGTAATCCCTTTTGCCTCAAAAGTTCGAACTTAAGCATGAACATGCCAATGGCCAGTTGCATGGTTTGTCACTTATCCTCTAAGTTCAACATCAAATTCATCTTACTGGGGACTCTTTTGAATTCCAAAATTATATCTATCCTATCAGGTATCTCTAGTTCTTGCAGCTCATACTTGTTCTTGGAGTTGAGGAAATGGATGATTCTTGGAGCCTCCTGTTGAAAATCTCCAAGTTCTGCTTTAACTCTCTAAATGGGTTATGTAGCTGGCTTTATCAAATCAATCCATTCAAAAATAACCTAAATGGATGGCCAAATATCATTGGCAGAGTCAATGATGTTGGCCCATAGTTGTTCCTTAGCTTGACCTAAAGGTTCATTGAGTGTCAATTCTTTCTCCAATCTTTTGATTCTTTCAGTCATCCTTGTGGCCTTTGGTTTTTTTTATCTGTGCGTGATTTGGCCCAATTTATAATATGTTTCTAAGCTGATTAATTTTTCCTTAATTTTGTTCATCTCCATGGTCTGAATGGACATTCTTCCATTTCTTTGACCAACATATTTGCTTCATCACCTATAGAGCCTGTTGTTGTCAATCACGTTGCTGATGTAGTTGGTGTAGATGTCGGTAGTGTAGTGGCCATTGGCGTAGTAGGAGCTAAGGATGATTCCAAAGTAGAAGGTACAATAGTGGTAACTATTGGAATGACAGTAGCAGGAGCATCATCAAGACTAGCTTGTTTGAGATGCATCAAGCTATCGAGTTCTTTCTCCATCTCCTTAAACTAATTATTTAGCTGCAACACTGGGTCCATCATTATTCATGATTTCTCAGACTTTCCAGGACCTCCTTTGTCTATGGGTGTTGTGAATGAGGCAGCTTAAGTTGTTTCTTGAGGGTTGTTATGTCCTCATTATTCCTCTTCATGATTTGTTCAGTAGCCTTCATATCACTTGGATCATGGCCGAGTTCAATGACCAATTTGTCCAATGATTTTATCATGTTATCTTTGGCCTGTCAGGAGACATTTTCCAGTTTGTATTGGGCTGTCACATTATTTAATGAATCCTACAACGTGTGGATAGCCATGGCCTTTCTTGTAAGGGTGTAGTAAATCATTTCTCCAGCCTCCTTATGGAACTCTATCTGATCAATGGAATGAACATCCTTGGCCAATACCTAAAAATTTGTCTTTTTATAGTCAACACATGTCTTTGCTTGCTGAACAATGAGCTGCAAAAATGACACCTGCATCTTGCCTGTTTTGATGTCAAAGGATGACGTCAATCTGGTCTGGTTTGGTGGTGTAAGCTTGAGGTATTGGGCATACGTCTCTGCCTTCAATTTTTCATTCCTCATCTTCATTTCCCTAAATCTATCTTTGATTTCCTTTTCCCTGTCAACTGGCCTGACAAAGGAAGAAACCTCCATACTTAGTTGTCCCTCTATCATCTATGTGTTACAGGTTGATGGTTGTTGGGTTTCACCCAATGCACTTGTTCCTTTACTTCTCTACCCCATTGTCTCAGTGTCATTTATTTCCTCTTAAACAATGTTTTCCTCCTATTTAGAAACATGGTTCAATTTGGGCCTCTTTCTTAGCTCAAACAACTCATCTTTATTCTCCATGGCAAAGCTGGATGCTTCTTCCTTGTTCGTTTTAGGACTTTTCTCCTCATTGACAAAGGTCTAAAGCACAAGATGAACAATCATTGGTTCTCCTAATTATGGAATCTACAGGAAAGAGCTCTGGTCAAATAATTTTTCAAGGTCAATCAATGTGTTCTCAACACCCACAACTGTGTTTTCCATATCAATAAATGTGTTCTCCACCCACTCAAGTTGGTTAGAAAACTGTTCAATGTTTGGTCATGTGTGGTGGATGTAAGGTCCCAATTTGACCTCAAGTTTCATCTTGTTTATGACCCCATGAGGGTCATACTGCCATATGAAGTTGTTTTTGAATTTCATCTATTGTAGTAACTTGTCAGCTTCTGGTCCAGCCTCTCTATTGTTGCAAATGAATGGGACACATTGGTTTTTCACCTTGAGCTGGGTTTTCTTCCTAGCAGATAGGAAGTGGACCTCATCAGAATTGATGATTTGTCTAAAATATTGAAGGGAAAATATCCTCATAGGGAGGTATTTTGGAAATTTATAAGATGGCAACTGGCGACCATAAACTCTGATCTCAATATGGTTATTGTAGAGGTACTAGCCTCCCACTTTGTTGTTATTTTCCAATTGCAGCATTCTCTTGATGTCGTGGATAATTCTAGGCTGAGTATTAGAAGTTAGCAAATTCATGACTGGGTACACAAAGGATTCTATGAAATCTTTGTAAGTGAATGATGTGGAAAACTTCTAGACCAAGGGCATCCAGTAGATCACTAACCTCTCCTTTCCATTGGTGTCCAACTTCTAGATGCTCATAGGCAAATTATCTATCTAGTAATACAAAAACATATAAAACAACACTGAAGAGTATTTGAGAACTCTTTCAATGGGCAGTATAGTCAACTGATCATGCATTTTGTCTGCAATGAACTGAGCATAATTGTACATGATAGTAGGAGGCTTATCTAGAGTGAAAATGGATAGTGAAGCTAGGATGACCTCATCCACATGCTCATCTGATGTGTATCCTAGGATGCATGAGAGCATGGTGATTGTGCATCTCTAGTTTCTGAGAAAATGTTGGCATCATAGGGTGGGGTATCTGTAGGAGTATGGCGGTCTTCAATGATAAAATTCTGTAAAATTTTCTTGATTTTCACATGGTCTAATGTGATGTACAAGTCCAATAGGTTTCTAATGGATAGAGGGGTCAAATTAGGGCTAGATTGGATTTGTAGCACTTGGTTGATTGTCTGTTGTAGATCCAACCCGGAAATATATGAAAATATAAGACAATAGAAATAAACCCAAGAAATAAGATAGAAATGCTTCTTTATTATCAAACCCTTAAGGTAGGGAAACACCATACATTCATTCCTTAAGGAAGAAGAACACTCCACAATCCATATGCTTGTCCATACAATATTCCTTGACAATATTTCTTGACACCTCTCCATGTGGAGTCTCTAGCCTCTATATAGGCCTCATACATACAATACCATGGATGATTACCATGGTTCCCTCATACCATCCACTAATACCATGGGCCCATTACATTAATACTAACTACTTGTGGTCCCTTACATGATATGGGTTAATCACCTTATTTATTACTATGGCCCATCCCATTATTACATTATTACCATGGGTACCTCCCTTCATACCCCATATTATCCCCCCAGGTATATAACATTCCACCCCCCTAAGCATGTTTCATCCCCGAAACATGGGAAGAACACAAATAATAAGATCTACTCAAAAGAGTAGTCCACTGGTACTATGCACGTGCATCTAGCCATTCAAGAGAAAGGTGAACCCTCGATCTCAGTGGTGCCTCGCTCGCTTGATATGGAAGTTTACCATGGCAGCTCTTCTTTTTTGACGTGTAGTAGGTGGATCTTCGCTCCTCGCTATCCGTCATACAGGGGTTGTGACTACTTGGCTTCCATCTTGATGGTTGTTTTACGGGGTGATGTGAGTGATGATATGTTGAAGTTTTAACCCACAGTGTCTTTTTCTTTAATTCACCCTGCTATGGTGCCTGTTCTGGTGTCTTCTTTTCCAATATGACTTCAACCACTGAACCCTCATCAGATGTGTCAGCACCTGTTACCTTTTCGGCTTCAGCCTCTGTTTTTGTTTGATTGTCAACCATCAATTGCTCATCATTTGATATGTCAGTCCTTGTAACATCTTCTGCTTCAACCTCCTTGGACTCTACCTGCTTATTATTGGAAATATCCTGTAACGTAATTTTCTTCTTTTTATACCAGAGCTTTAGAAATTTATTTTTCACATTAATATTTATAGTACCCACTAATTCCATCCAAGGGTATCCCAAAAGAACATCCATGTTATCCATATATGAAGCATAAAAATCACCATGAAACACATACTTATCCATAGAAAGTTTCAAATCCTTATAAATTTGAACATCCTTATCATCAACCTGTGTATTTTCAATATGTTTTGCTGGGACTTGCAATTTTTTTGCCAAATTAACATTGATAAAATTATGCTTGCAACTAGGATTTATAGACACAAATATCTTCTCCTTCTGAATCAACCCATGAACCTGCAATAAGGATATACCAGTAGGAAATAACCCCACATGTTTCCCCTTATCTTGTTTTCTAGCCCGAGACCATTTGTCCATAAGGAGTTTTTCCATTTCTTTATCTGAGACTTTGGTCAAGTTAGTGATGCCCAATGATTTCTACCATATGGCGGCCTCTTCTTTCAACAAAAGTGGTACCATACAATTCCATCACTCCCCCATTATGTTCGTTAGATTTTGTATGAATTCTTCAATAGTAGGGCTATCATCTTTTCCAGTAAACTTTTCCATGAAGAGGGTTTGAGAAAAAATTCGTTTGCTTAGCAAAAATTTTAACTTGTCACAGTTTTGTCAATATTGCTCAGAATCCTTATTATGACCTATTTACAGAAATGGAACAATCATTACACATCTACCCATGTGATAGAAATATTGATCCAGACACTGGAATTTCAGATCTGTGCTGCAACTCTCCCACCATCACCAAAATTTGTGCAAAAAGAGCTGATTTTAAATCAGCGATATCTCCCTCATCCGGACTCCGATTCAACCGATTGTTTTTTTGAAATTGGCTATTTTTTCACATAGAATCCAGATCTACAATTATAGTTTTTAGATATTGCACCAAGACGTTTAGATCTATGCTGCAAATTCGCTTCCCTGAAAACTTGTCTGCAGCCCCACTGATTTTTAAATCAGCGATATCTCCTTTATCCGGACTCAGATTTGACTGATTTTTTTTTTTTGAAATCATGTATTTTTTCACACAGAATTCAGATCTGTAATAATATTTGGCAGATATTGTACCAAAATGTACATATCTGATCTATAAACTCGCCGCCCCCGAAATCCTGCAAAAAATAAAAAACAATTCTCCACTTTTTTGCCCAAGAAAGTGCTTTGATACCAATTGTTGTAGATCTAACCCGGAAATATATGAAAATATAAGAAAATAGAAATAAACCCAAGAAATAAGATAGAAATTCTTCTTTATTATCAAACCCTTAAGGTAGGGCAACACCATACTTTCACTCCTTAAGGAAGGCGAACACTCCATAGGCCATATGCTTGTTCATACAATATTCCTTGACAATATTTCTTGACACCTCTCCATGTGGAGTCTCTATCCTCTATATAGGCCTCATACATACAATACCATGGATCATTACCATGGTTCCCTCATACCATCCACTAATACCATGGGCCCATTACATTAATACTAACTACTTGTGGTCCCTTACATGATATGGGTTAACTACCTTATTTATTACTATGGTCCATCCCATTATTACATTATTACCATGGGTACCTCCCTTGGTACCCCATATTATCCCCCCTTGGTATATAACATTGGTGTCCAACTTCTAGATGCTCATAGGAAAATTATCTATCTTGTAATACAAAAACATATAAAACAACACTGAAGAGTATTTGAAAACTCTTTCAATGGGCAGTCTAGTCAACTAATCATGCATTTTGTCTGCAATGAACTGAGCATAATTGTACATGGTAGTAGGAGGCTTATCTAGAGTGAAAATGGATAGTGAAGCTAGGATGACCTCATCCACATGCTCATCTGATGTGTATCCTAGGATGCATGAGAGCATGGTGATTATGCATCTCGAGTTTCTGAGAAAATGGTGGCATCATAGGGTGGGGTATCAGTAGGAGTATGGCGGTCTTCAATGATAAAATTCTGTAAAATTTTCTGGATTTTCACATGGTCTAATGTGATGTACAAGTCCAATAGGTTTCTAATGGATAAAGGGGTCAAATTAGTGCTAGATTGGATTTGTAGCACTTGGTTGATTGTCTCGGGCGTAATAGTGAATAACAATTGTTGATTTGGGGCAAAAATAACCCTTTGTCTAGGTACATAATGGTCATGACAATAATGCACAATATCTAGGAAGCAGTGAACTTCTGGGAATGTGTATTTGGTTAAATTGGATTCCCACATGTTGATGTCATCTCCGTGGTTTAGAAATATGTCCTTACTCCAACAATGGAGCTTCAAAAGGTGGGCTGGAGTTGCAATGTCTTTTATTTGGAAATCCCTGTCTGCTAGGGCCAAATGGTCAATGTCCAGGTGAGGGATTGACACAGGTCTGACATCCATAGAGGTTTGGGCGATCATTTTATTGGAAAGGGTGTGAATTGGGCTTGCACAGGTTTTAGAAGTGAAGCCTCAACAAGTCTGGTGGAGTGAAAGGGAAGTTTAGAGGTCGAAAAAGGGGGGTTTAGGTATTTAGGGGGAAATAATCTCAATTTAGGGAAAATTAATCAAATTCAACTAATTAAACATTTAAATTCACTGTACATTTTTGAATTTGGGAGGGTCATTTTTGTTTCTTGTCAAAAATAACTGGAATTGGTGATATAAGCTGCAACTGGTTTCAATGGTGGTTGCAGAGGATATTATGGCTTCAGTTGTGCACTTGATAGCTGAATTGGGAATTTGGAGCATGTTCAGGAGGTAGATGGTGGTCAAATTTGGATGCAGAGGCTCAAGGGGGTGCAAGAAGGTTTAGGAAGCTTTCACGGAGCAAATGAGCGAAAAGGGTGAAAATGAGCGTCTTTGGCCTTTTAACCGAAAATGGTTAGGATTCAGGGCAGAATTTCATCATGAATAATGGGTGGATTCGATTTTTGGTGGGGAGTTGGTTTCAGGGGCCATCACACCACTTTTGGTAGTGAGATGGTATTTCCTTGAGAGCATGCGAGTTCACCTAGTTTTGCAACGTAACAAAAGAGGGCCCAAGAAAAATCGTGAATCTCACATGCTCTCTATTGGGTAGAGTTCAAAAAGGGAATCAACATGATATGGATGCATGCCATCAGATCTGGGGGTGGTAGATTGGACGACTGTCACATGGTGGAGTTGCACAGAGGGAACGAGGGTGGAGATTTGTGGGGCCCGAGAGATTAATTAGAATTGATTTGTAATTATTTAATAAATAAATGGGGATTAAAATATAATGAAGGGGTTATGGAGTGGGACGAGGGTTAAATGCGACAGTATTTGTTAACCGCACCAGGGTGGTGGGTTAAATGAGCTTTATATTGGGAAAATGTGAATTGTGGAGTAGTTAATTAAATAAAGTGGAGGGGGGGGATAAAACTTAAGACAAGGGAGGTTTTATGGGTTTTTTATGAAAAATAGGGAAATTAATAAGGAGAAAATCATTTTTTCAAAGGGGAATGGGTTTCACACTAGGGAAAATGGGTTTTAGGTTGGGAAATGACTTTTGGAAGGTAATTTTCTAGGGAAATTTGTGAAACCAAGGAGAAAGGGTCAAAATGAAGGGAAATGGTACTTTTAACAAGAAATGATGAGATAATGGGGAAATTAGTAAGTATGTAATGGGGGATGAAATGGAATGAGAGGATGTTAATCAAATTAGCTTGAGAACATCCTTTCACTTTCTTAACTACTCTTGCACACTGAAACATTAGATTAAGCATGATAAATGTTCTTATGCTTCAATCATATTTATACTTCTGCAACCTTTCTCCTACTTACCCTTTACTTACCCTAACATTTTTTATTTGCTTTATTGGGTGTGTTTAAGATAGAAGACCCTTTCTTGCCCTTTTCTTTTGTGAAACAAACTATGTAATTCTAACCTTATATCTTCCCATGGATCAGATTAATCTTATGAGCACATTTCACTTCTCTGCCTAACTATTAGTCTGCTAAGATTAAATAGTTTGACTATCATGGGTTGTGGCATTTATGACAAGCTCCACACAACCATTATTTTGCGCAGTAAATTAAAAAGTGGTGGCACTTAGACTTGCACACTTTCATGATTTGTTTTTGTTTGGGGTTCATATATTTTCACTTTTTTTTTATCATTTCATATTCTTTTTTTCCTTTCAAATTTCTTTTAGGACATACCCTCTTTGCAATTTTTATTTTTTAATATGGAAAAAATTTTGCAGAAAGAAAAAGCATGTACAATATTACAAGATCAACCACATATAATTCAAAATTATGAATCCTATTATAATAGAGCCCTAACACACAAGAAGGATGGATCATGGCACATGTGTTTGAATTATAGGGAGCTCAACAAGCTCAATATTAATGATAAATTTCCCATTCCTATCATTGATGAATTCTTGGATGAGTTTCCTAGATCAATTTAATTCACCAAGTTGGATCTTCGTTTAGGATATCATCAAATCAGGATGAATATTAAAGACATTTCGAAATCAAAATTTAGAGCTCATGATGATCATTATGAATTTTTTTTCATGCCTTTTGGCCTTACCAATGCACCTTCTACATTTCAAGGTTTGACGAACTCCATTTTGAAACCCTTCCTTAGAAAATTTATGTTATTATTTTTTGATGATCTACTAATCTACAACAAGTCTTGGAAGCATCATGTTCAACATGTTGACAGGGTTCTCAAACTATTAGAGGAGAAACAATTATATGCAAAAAGCTGCAAATGTTTCTTTGGAGTACAAGAGGTGGAATATTTGGGTCATATTGTATCTCATGAAGGTGTTAAGGTAGACCCTAGAAAAATTAAAGCCATTAAGGAATGGAAAATCCCCATATCCTTAAAGCATCTCCGAGGATTTCCTGGGTTGACAGGGTATTATTAAAAGTTTGTTAAGAATTATGGGAGAATAGCAGCACCTCTAACAACATTATTGAAGAAAGATGCATTTTCATGGAATCCAGATGTAGCAAAGGCCTTTGAACATCCTAAAAAAGAAATGTGCCAAGCACCGGTCTTAGCTATGTTGGACATCAAAAAACATTTATTGTGGAATTTGATGCCTCAAGAAATGGAATTGGTGTTGTTTTATTGTAAGAAGAAAGACACATTGCTTTCGAAAGTTATCCAATTAAATGAAAGTATTTACACAAAGCTATCTATGAGAAGGAAATGTTGGCAATACTACATGCACTTAATAAATGATGACCCTACCTAATGGGATGACACTTCAAGGTAATAACAAATCATGATAGTCTCAAATACTTTTTAGAACAAAGATTATCTTTAGAAGAGCAACAAAAATGGGTTACAAACATGTTGGGTTATGACTTTGAAATCATCTACAAAAAAGGAAAGCAAAATGTTGTGGCGAATGTACTCTTAAGAAAGCATGAGGACGTGGAAGAAATGCTTTGCGCCATTTATATTATCCAACCAGATTAGATAAACAAAGCAAGGGATGAATGGAAGAATGACGAAGAAGTGTGGTCACTCATTCAAAAGTTTCAGCAAGATCCCAATACATCTGATACATTTAGTTCAAAAAATGATTCATTATGGTACAGAGGTCTCTTATACCTATATAATAATTCCCAACTCAAACAAAATATCCTTATGGAATTGCACACGTCTCCCTTACGAGAGCACTCAGGATTCTAAAAAACTTACCAAAGGGTTAAGAAGGATTTCTTTTGGGATGGCCTTAAATTGCATATCTAAAAGTTTGTGGAAGAATGTTTGGTTTGCCAACAAAATAAATTTGAAACAATTAAGACTCTAGGTCTATTACAACCTTTATCCATTCCAAGCCAATGTTGGGAGGGGGTTTCAATGGATTTTATCACATGTTTACCCAAGTCCAAAGGAAAGAGTGTCATCCTGGTGGTAGTTGACAGACTTACCAACTATGCACAAATTTGTGCATTATCTCATCCATTTAAAGCCAATATAGTTTCTAATGCATTTATGGAAACAATTCAAAAGCTACATGGAAACCCAAATATTATTGTAAGTGACAAAGATCCCATTTTCACTGGAAATTTTTGGAGAAAGTTATTTTCTTGTCTCGGTACTCAGTTAGCTCATAGATCATCTTATCATCCTCAATCTGATGAAAAATCTGAGATAGTAGACAAATGTTTGGAAGGATATCTTTGTTTCTTTTTCTTTGATAAATAGAGATAATGGGTCAAATGGTTGCCGTTAGTTGAATGGTGGTATAACATTTCCTTCCATAGTGCAGAAAAAATGACCCCATTTATGGTACTTTATGGATATCATCTACCATCCATCACATTATATTTAAGAGAAAACTCTAAGGTTCAAGCAGTATAATATCACATCGATCATCAACAACAAGTTCTCCAACTCTTAAAGGATAACCTCACTTTGGAGCAGAATAGAATGAAACAACAAGAAAACCAATATCACAGCGAAAGAAGTTTTGATGTAGGTGATTGGGTATTCCTATGGCTAAAACCATATAAACAAATTTCCCTCAGGAAAGCTAATAAAGATAATAAATTATCACCAAAGTATTATGGTCCATACAAGTTGTTGGAAAATATTGGTACTATGGCATACAAATTGGAGCTTCTTGTAGCTTGCCGAGTGTACCTAGTTTTCCATGTTTCATGTTTAAAGAAGTTTATAGCTGACAAGCTCCCAATTCAAACAATATTGCTACAACCTGAGGAGGAAGGAAAAATAATATTGGAACTTGAAGCAGTCATAGAAACAAGAACTCAACATCTACGAAATCAATCAATTTTAGAGTATCTCATCAAGTGGAAGAACTTACCCACTGAAGATTCCACATGGGAGGATCATAATTTTATACAGAAGCATCCAAAACTAGTCAAGCATTGAGGACAACAATTTTCTGAAGGAGAGGGGCATGTTAGGTCCCTATAATACTAGCAATGCCCCCATTACTATTGTCATTGTAGCCCTTATTGTTATTATTGTGCCCCTATTGTCCCCATATTATTATTAGTGTGCCCCATAGAAGCCCATTGTTGTTATTGTTGTGCCCTTATATTATTATTGTTATGTCGTCTTTGATTATATTGTTATCCCTTAGACTCATATATATATAAAGTAGGTGTATTCATTTGTATCATCCAAGAATTTTTCATTTATGTAATATAAATGAGGTCCCCCCTCAAAGAGGTTAATTTTGAAGTCGATGATTTATCTTTTCTTCTATTTTCTGAGTTGGTTGCATAACATATGATGGTTTTTATTTACTAATGACAAATGTTTTCAAAATCACTTAAATTATAGATATTTACCTCAATTGCATTAATATAGACGATGATCATGTTACAATAATTATCTTGTTATTTTATCTATATTAGATGTTGTAGATTCTATTTTGATGAATATTTAATAAGTAAAATGATGTTGTTTATTCGTATGGATGTTTGTTTCCCTAAAATTTCTTTATAGATGTTATCCCATAAAATATTTCAAATTCATTCATATAATGTACTGTATAATCATATAATGTATTTAAGAAACGTGATATCTTTAACTAATTAAATGGAAATTGAACATAATAATTTAACTATATGCAAAATAATAATCATTTTTGGAAGGAAAAAAGAAGCAACAATAGAAGCCAAATTGGAAGAAAAATTGGAAGCCACATTAGAAGCAAAACGAAAGTAAAAAAGTGAAGTAAACCTAGAATCAAAATTGAAAGCAAAACTGGAAGCAAAACAAGAAGAAAAACTAGAAGCCAAATCAGAAGACAAACTAGAAGCAAATCTTGGTGCTAAACATAGCATTATTGTCGATGCTTAGAAGAAAAAAAAGCCAAATGAACAGAAAATGCAAAGCCAAATTTGAAGCAAATTCTAGCTTTAATTCTGGTCATAAACTGGTGCTATTCTCGGCTCTATTCCCAACACTCTTTCTAACATTATTCATGATGTTGTCCTTGGAGATATTTCTAGTGTTATTTCTGGCGCAATTTCCAGATCTACTTTTGTTGATATTCTTGACACTATTTCTGGTGCTATTTCTAGCACAAAATATGGCATTATGATAAAAATCCCTATTTGTGCTCCGTTTTTCACCACAAAAGGTGTCTAATTCGTGAAACAAAGTACACTAAATTTCAGCGCTCTTTGCTTTTTTTGTTGTAGTGTTTCCACTTATCAGAGCCCATAATAAAGCATCCCCATAAAGTATTATGCTTGTCATCTGCACTTCTTTCATAGTAAAATATGTATATCCCTATGGTTTTATATCTATGTTTGAGCCATATTTAAAACCATAACTAATTATGCTATGAAAATCTATACCATGCTTTTAATTCAATAGATGTTGAGTCACAAGTCTTGGATCATCCTTGAACGTATCTACTTTCTTCATTAGATCCATCATCTTAGCTACTTTTGGGTTTTATTAATTGGGTATTATTTCCAAAAACTATCCCACATCCTGATTTGTTTCCTCTGCCATTGATGTTATTGAGGTGCATCGACTATTAATATCCTTCATTTCCAATCTAGAGGTCAACTCCCTCTGAAGCTAAAATAATGGTTCCTAGAGAAACCTTGACTTCTCTCTTTGAATCAAATCTTCAATGGAACTCCCTCTAAAACATGGCTTCTTTTAACAAGATGTCAGAAAACAAATCATGTAGGATCAACCTTGATCCATCTATCTGAGGAGTATGTACCAAGGAAAATTTTAAGGATGGAATTTATCTTAAAGTTATGAAACCTTGGTGAATCCCATTAGTCCATAATATGAAATCTATAAAATGTTTGGAGATATTTTTGTAAAAATATTCAAATTTATAGTATTTGTATATATTCTATATATAATTTTTTAGCGATTTTTAGAGTAAAATAATTTCATTCTATAAAATTTGGGCAAATCATTTTTACAAAAAAAATAGAAATTAGCAATTCTTTTTTTAAGAAAAACTATAGAAAACTAGCCCATGGGTGAATATAAACCCCTAAAAGTTTCCCTTGTATGTACAAAGATTTCTTCCTACTCATAAGACTTCTTTATTTACCTCACAAGCTTAAGATATATAGATCTCGTGTACACATTTTTGATCATGGAAGATGATATCTACATCCATCTAATGTAATTTTTCAATAGAAATCACAGAGATAATAAAATTTTAACAAAGGTGTACTTGATAAGATGTCTCTTCATAATATTCTCCCTCATGCTAACATAATCATTTACTTTGTACTTGTCTCAAGTTTCCATCTACTACAGACTTAATTTCGGAAGTCACACTCAATTGTTTTTGGTATAGACCAAGACATATTCAATCTTAATGACCTGACTACTCTCTCTTGATCTCAGACCTCATCTAGTACAATATCTCTCAACACAAATCATTATTACTGAGAGAGTCCTCATGTCACAACTTTGCTTTGTTCTTCCACTTGTTTCCAATTCTACGAAGCCTTTAATATGTACCTACAATCCACACCAGAAGAATAATTAGAACCAAGCAAAGGATACAAAGACAAGAGACTAACTATTAGTAAAAAAAACAATAGTAATAGTTAATGAAGAGAGAGATAAAATACTTACATTTTGAGAGGAATGTCAGCTCACTCCTTATCTTAGTCTTCTTTAATAAATCTTGCAACTTTATTAGCTTCATCCTTATCATCATTATGATGTCATACATTCCTTGCAAGAGATAATGTTTCCTCTTTCTATAGAAACATATAATATTGGGGTTTTATCCATAACCCTTGGGGATTTCTTATGTAGGACTTTTTTCTTGCTAGGGTTTAGAAACATTAAATATTTAATTGATCAAAACCCTAGATTCAATATATTTTTCTTTTCACTGATCAACCAACGATCATCCTAAACCAATTAGCTTGGCTTCTTCAAAACATTATAGTAAGAACAATTGTTCTTACAATGTGCAAGGAGTAAACTAAATTATCCAATGTTGAACATTATATTCAACATTTCAATACCCATTTTACAATCATATATGATTATTGCTTCAATATTACCAATTTAGTGAAAAATGTCTAGTTAGGGCTTTATCTCAAATGCTAGTGCTTCATTACCTTTCAAAAAATATTCTAGGGTTTACAAACCCTAGTTTATGCAATTCAATACCAAAATGTCCAAATAGAGTCTGCAAGCTTCTTTGTGCAGGCATATATGCTCACATTTCCCAAATGATTGTTTTCATCATATCATGAATCTTATAACAATGATATCTTTCATTATAAAGTTTTATATCAAATCATCAAATCCAAATGTACTCTAACACTGAAACACACCTCTAACTATCAAACAATGGAAACAACTACATATTTGATATAAAATCCCTTTCTTAGCGTATTTATGAATATAATTCATGTAATTTGGAAGGTCAATGACAAATTCCAATCATCCGTCTAGATTCCTATTTGCAAGAGGACAAAAATTGACCTTTGAAGCACTAAATTTGGATAAGGAAAAGTGTATTTTTTAAGCCAAACCCACAAGTACACAAATTGTCAAGGTTGTCTCAAAGATAAATTTCCCTTCGAAAGTTGCGTATAAATACAAATTGTAGGAATTTTTGATTACATGAATTCACATGCTATTACAGGAATTCGTGTCTGATTATGGAAATTTGATATTGAAATAATTCACGTATGTTTGTAGGAGTTTGCTATTACAGGAATTCATGTATGATTGTAGGAATTTTTCTTTTACAGGAATTCACATTTGTATGGATTTTCTATTATAGGAATTTGTGTATGATTGTAGGAATTGTCTATTACAGGAATCCACAAGTGATTATAGTAATTCTTATATGATTGCAAGAATTCGCAATGTGATTGCATTAATTGAACTTTTGTAGGGTTGATTTGACCATTGAATTTGACTATTTAGGGCACACTTTGATTTTTTTTATTTGGAAAGAAATTGCAGACTTTGATAGTTGACCAGAATTGACTTTGGAGGCTCATCATTAGTTATTCTTGGTTTTTCTATATTGGATACTCAAAGGTTGACTTTTAATCATTGTTTAAATTGGATTATTATACTCTCTACTAAACAATTTATGAGAATCTAATAATAAGAAGAATTTGAAAGCGTTTTCCCCTTTGTGGGGCTTTTCCTTAGTCAATCATTAACCCAATTGGTGTCTCCTATTAATGCTCTTGATTTTCTCCTATTGTCATTGCATTTAATGTTCTATCTTCAATTATTTTTTGTTATTGGAAGAATTAATTGTTACTAAAAGTATTGCTTATTGAAGAATTAAATTGGGCTAAAGTAATTGAAATAGCATAGAATAGTAGAAAATTAACATGGTATTAGAGTTAAGGTGAGTGACAAGCCCAAATGAGATGAGCTATAGAAATCATTTTTGGAAATATTGAAGGAATCTATCTTAACATATCAATATATCTACCTCTTAATTCAAGGAAGAGGAGAAGTTGGGAGACTCATCAAATTTTGTTGCTTGGAAGATAAGGTTGGAAATTATATCGAATGAAAATCATGTCTTGGAGTACATACAAGGTAAAGTTCCTGAGCCCCCAGAAAATTCTCCTGCTACTGCCAAGAACAAGTACAATAAATGTGAGTTAAAATCAAAGAAAAATATTTCGTACTTTTATATATTGGAAATTTGAAGAAATATAAGAATATATATGATAAGTTAGTCAACATGTATGAATTCAAAAATTTGAATGAAATCATATCCTTGAAAGATCAGCTCAAAGGTATGAAAATGAATAAAGGAGAATCACTTTAATATTATATAATGAAGATATCTTGTCTTAAATATCGTTTTCAAAGCATTGGGGAAGTTATACTTGACAAGGATTTGTTACTGGTAACCCTTAGGTCTTCCTCCTATCTAGGAAACTTTCATTACCACCATAAGAAATAACAACAATTTCGCTTCATTCTATGAACTATTTGGAAACTACACTCAAGAAGGGTCTAGGATGATTTTAGGGGGGAGAATTCAAAAATATAAAGAAGGAGATCCCATTCTATTTGTTACTCAAGAGAAGATGAAAATAGGAAAATAAAGACCATTTAGTTCAAGGGGGACTTCTCCCAAGCCAAAGAACTCTAATGGAATATTAAGGGATATTGAATTCTACAAATGTCACAAGCATTCACACTATGCCCGAGGATATTCGAGAAAGAGAGATACTTCAAGG
The DNA here is from genome assembly GCA_000404065.3 of Pinus taeda. NCBI lineage: Eukaryota > Viridiplantae > Streptophyta > Pinopsida > Pinales > Pinaceae > Pinus > Pinus taeda. The sequence continues at coordinate 62,565 of APFE031721015.1, read as the reverse complement.
TCTAACCAAAGCTACAACAACAACAGGCACAATGATATAAGAAGAAGAGATGATAGAAGAATAACAAATGATAAAAGGAGAAGAGATGCTCTTATTGATTGTGAAGAAAGTCCCCGTCCTGAAAAGAAGCTAAGGAATTTGAAGTATGAAAGTAATGTAACTTCTAAGCAATATAAATATATTATTATTTTAACCATTTTTAGTTCTCCTCCTCCAAATTTGTATGATAGTTGGATGGTAGATTGTGGGGCTTCTAAACAATTCTCTACGTATAAGGAAATCCTCTCAAATATGGTTAAAAGGGAGATGAGTTTGAATAGTATTCTTGGGTACAACACTATATATATAGTGAAGGGATTTGGTACTGCCAAATTTGATTTGGAATATGGAGAAACTATTATTCTTCATGAAGTGATGTGCGCTCTGGAACTAAATAAGAACCTGGTATCTCTTTCTTCCTTGGAAGATAAGGAATTAGAGTAGCATTCATCAATGGAAAGGTCCTCCCATAGCTGAACGAATCATGAATATGATATTCCTTTATATTGGGATCTAGAGTTGAAGGACTATATAGAGTCACTGGAAGACCTCTTCTAGCAATGGTCCATGACTTTGATTATCAAAGTAAACTATGTCACAAAAGAGAAAATAAGTCAAGGGGACCATTAATCTCTAGTGGGACCAAGATCAATGATAATCCCAAGAGGTGGTTGTGAAATGATAGGCTTGGAAGGATGCCATGGCCATAGAATATTAATTAATTATGGAGAATTATGTATGGACTATTTTTCAAAGACCTTAAGAAAAATATGAGACAACTTTAAAATGACTATATAAGTTAAGGCATGAAGCAGATGGAACCATTGAGAAGTACACGGAAGAATTATGTGTTGAGAAACCTAAGGTATTTGAAGTATAAGACAAGAATACTCATATTTACAAATTGAATAAAGCATTATGCTCTTTGAAGAAAGCTCCTGAGCCTCGTATGCCTGAATTCATAGTTACCTATTGAAGCTTTGATTTGCAAAAGGTAGTTACAATCTGAACCTCTACTTCAAAGTCATCCAATAAATGACTTTGATTTTGCTTTTATATGTTAACGATCAATTCTTGAAAGGATTGAGCCTCTAATGATTGAGTGTAAGAAGGAGTTGGCTTCTCAGCTCGAGATGAAATATCTTGGTCTAAGATACACCTCCAAAGATATGAGACTGTATGGATACATCGATGATGATAGGGTTGGAAACATTATTGATAGGAAGATAACATATTGGTGTTTCTTGGTATCTATGATGATATCATGGATAAATAGGAAATAGAAGTTTGTTGATTTAAGCATGCCTGCGGTAGGATACATTGTTAGATTGGAAGAACTATTTGAATAGATGCTAGATGTGACAATTACATATTGCGACAACAAGAGTGAAATCTTATTGGCAGAGAATATTGTGTTTTATGACAAGTCTAAGAACATTGATATTATATATCATTGGATACATGATATGGTGCAGAAAGGAGGTGTGAGACTTTGTCATACTTCAACTAATGAGAAAATTATAGACATAGATCAACTTGGACTGATGGATGTGACCCTCCGAGATAAAGGTCTCGGTTGATCGAGGACATTGACTTATGCTCTTCTCCTTTGTTTGCTATTCCAAGGTGAGGAATTGAGCCTTAGAGCTCTTGGGGTTGAGGTACCTCTAGATTTGAGAGAGTATGCCCCACTTGGCATCTATCTTTCCCACACATTTGGCCAATGGGTGTTGGATGCTTAAGTTAGGCATGATCCTTACCATCTATGGTAAGTGGCATCTCACTCAAGCTAGAGAAACTAGTAGAAAATGAGAAATTAGTGACTAGGTGACCAAAAAATTTAGTCACCATAGCTTTTCCAAGTGAAATACTACCAAAAATGAGAAATCTTAATTGACCCAACTAAAAACGACTAACATAAACGACTAATTTAGTCATGGGTTAAAATATATGACTAGATAATAAGTAATACAACTAAAAATGACTAATCTGAATGGCTAATTTAGTCTAGGAACAAAAATATGACTACGTAAAAAGTACTACAATACTATGAATTAGTCATTTATGTTAATCATTTTAATTTTTTTGCATTATGTAATGCACTTAACTTACACATTTGGTTTTTTACTGACATATTTATAGTTCCACAATAATCCTTCAACATAGTGAAGTATTTTTTCATACTAATAATTTAAAAATTAACCATAATTTCCTTAACTTCATAAAAGCACTGGCTAATCTTAGCTTTTGCAATGAACTTTGTTCTTGTTAGATGCACTTAGAAGTTCCAATATCATTATTATTTTGTCAAATTTAGTTTGCGTCCATGGTTTGAATTTGGGACACTTCAACATATAATGCCCCAAATTCTATTCGGGGGGACCTTTAGATTCTCCATACCTCCTAACTCTACACGTTGGCTTATAATTGAGGTATGCCATATGTTTTCTTTAAACTTCACATATTTCCTATGCAATCAAATTTATGTTTTTATATATATTATTATTTATGTAGCATCTCACCCCCTCCATCCTATCTAAAGGATAGATTTCTGCACACCCATTTTCAACTTGTGATGGAATGAAACTTAAAGCTAAAGTTAAATATTTTGTTGTCTAAAAATTATACACTTTGTTAGAAAATTATATATTACAAAGTAATGGAACACATAACATATTGCAGAAATATAAACATGGAAAACACATAAAATAAGAGAGACATAGATATACGTGGTTCACCCAATTAGGGCTACGTCCATAGAGAAATAGCTAGTCCTTCCTTTTATATTGTTGAGCAAAATGAAGAGATACAATCTATAGAAAATCCCCTGTAATTCCCTATTCATTCTCAATCTCCTCTCTCTTCTCCACTCAGAATACAGCGAGGGGTTTGCTTCTAGGGAAAAAAAAACCCTAAATTAAACATAACTCATACTCTGATATTTCTGCCTGATTAATAGCTGAGATTGACTATGAAATTACAACATTTAACAAAGCAATTTTACATCTATTTTTAGCTTCAGGGATGCTACTGTCGATCCCTCGCCAAGTGTAGGCTCCAAATAATCAACGTCACCCCCCCGAACCCCCCTGGCAATGCACATTTATGGGCATCGTTGCCATCACATTACGAATTAGGGTCCAATGTGGTGATACCTCTGAATAAAGAAGATAATTAAGCTCCACTCCCAACACACTTGCTATATGTATGTGTGCTACTAACTAAGAACTATGGTTCTGATGTCGTTGTGGATTTTCCACCTTGTAACTCAACCATAGGGGAAGTCACTATATTCACATGGCACACATGTTCTACTATCACAATTTCTTAAGGTAATCCAAAGGATAAGGTTTATAGATAGAAAAATGAATAGGGTTGCTTTCCCTTTACACTGCTCATTTTTGTTTGGTGTTCCTTTCTTCTACCACTAGGGTTCAAATCTACAAAGGACCATATGAGGTTTTGAAACTCAACCATTACTTTTATACTTGTGTTCTTTTTAATTACCATACAAGTGTAATCTATGGTGGATTTCGTTTGATAAAAAGAATATCATCCACATAGTTAAATGCAATGGTGTTTAGAGGTAATACATTGTCTCATCATTGAAAACCTCAATACATTATATATAGGAAGTTTCCATAATCATAAACCTCATATTAACCTTGGGGACGACTCCAAAAGATGCACAACCAAGTATTTTCATCATAAAAACACCCAAATGACAATTCCCCCCCCCACCAATACTAGGTTGTTCTTATGCCTAGGATAGCCCAATAGTGGATCGGAAAATATTCTACCCAAAGAAAAAAGTTGTCACTAAGATTATGTAAGATTCAATCGAGCCTTGACAACACTTGAGACACTATAGCTACCATAGTTATCTCTTACATCAAACTTACCATAAAGTTTGAATAAAATATTTGATAAAAACTAGTCTCCACATAAACCACTTTATTTAGAAATCAAGATTACAAATTAATAAATCACATGTTAAAAAAAAAAAAAAAAAAAATTAAAAGTCAAAATGTAAAAATTTCCATGTTTAAAAAAAAAAGTATATTATAATTTCCCTTTGAAAGTGAATTTTTAGTGAGTGAGCTTGATTATTTGGTGCCAATGTGACTTTGGATTCATCATTCTAATGGATAATTCCTAATATCCTACATTTTCCCTAGACCTCGATATCAATGCCTATCATTTACCCTTAGCATTGACAACGATGAAGGATATTATGAAAACCCAACCACTTCTAACCAAGATCATGAAATCAAGCAACACCCATATGTCATCAACATATTGGAATCAATCCTCGAACACTTGGGCTTTCAAAAATAAGGATTGAGCCTACAAATGTTATTACCGGATCAAGATAATGAAGATCAACAATGTTGCAATAAGACACTTTCAAGACTTAAGAGAATAAGGCGATGCCCCCCTACAAATAATAATCAGATCCCACTGCAAAATCCAACTGTTAAACTTCATGTCAAGGGATCTAACGTGAAAACCCCTCATTGATTTTGATGAACTTGAAGGTTTTTCCATTGATGAAACATTTTTTAGAGGTTAGTTGAAGTTAACCCTCAATCAAGAAAAATGAAAATTTTGTATTATATGTTAGAGAGATTCGCCTACCATTCTACAAAAAAATTATTAGGTCAAGTTATCATTGTTTCTGTTTCTACTTAGAATTAGCTTTTATGAATGTACTTCTATCTTAATATAAAACTCAAGAATAACGTGCACACCAGAATGTCATATTTATATAAGTGCGATCACAAGTAAAAATGAATCATTTACATCAATAGAAAAACTTGTAGATTATATTTCTCATGTCAGTACATGAATTTTTTGATCTTGAAACATCAATGTTTCACTTAAATGTGTGACTAAGCTGGTTATTTTTCACAAAAGGAAAAGCTGAAAAATTCCTTGTCCCACATGGGGCACCAAAATGGAAAAAATTGATAGGCAGCTTTGAGTTCAAATCCTATATGACATCTTTAAATTATTCCAACCCTCAGCCACATGTGAGTTCCCTAGATCAATGGTGGATCTCCACTCCTTCACTTCTTTACCTAAAGTAGATATCTAAAGTTGCAAATTTTGGAGGTGTGCATTGTATCATGGTCTCTTTAATTTAAAAAACAAAAATCCTATTCATTTTAAATATGTTCTTTGTAAGACAGCTTCAAGTTTTGATCTTCATCCTATGGATATTAAAAATTTGTCTACGGCGATGATTAAAAGTTTAAATATATATTAAAAACAAAAAACCTATATGAATATGTATGAAATATATATATATCTATATATATTATATATATAAATCTATATACATATACACATATAATTATATATATATATATATATATATATATATATATATATATATATATATATATCTATATATAAATACTATATATATATATATAATGCATATACATATACTATATATTATATATATATATATAATATATATATATATATATATATTATATATATATATTCTTGATAATTTATGCCAAATTTATTTTAAACTTGTAGTTAATTAAAAGCATTTGAAATGTTTGGGGGCAAAAAACAGACAGAGAACAAACTAATTGTGTATATGTTTCTATAAACAAGAAGGAAAATGGTGGACTTCTGCAGACTTTTGGAGGGGTTCTACCTAGAATCTCCCACTGAGGAGAGTGCACGTGGTAGCTGAGGTTTTGGATGAAATAGTGGAATGTCTATTGATATGGCGAGTAGTTCTCTGTGCAATTCTCAGAAACCATGACTGAGAAGTAAGCTTAACGTTGTTATTGTTAGCTTTAGTTACCTTGTTGTTTGACAAGAACAAGAAGAGCAAGTAGTCATTGGAGCAACAAAAGTTGTTGATTCACATGACCATTATTTAACAATGCCTTCCAAGCTATTCTCCTCTGCATCATCTCATATTTGAGCCCAGTCTTGATTACCTCGTAAGGTTAAGTGCGTCCACACACTTCATTATATTAACCAACTATGAAAGAAGATTAGGGGAAAATCACATGTTTAATTCTCAGGTTTAGGTTGTGGGTTCAATTCATCAAGCAGACAAACTATGGGGCTATTCATTCCTTGTTTCAATATTTTATGTGGAGCTAATAGGAATGAATGTATGTGTTTCCTCTGGTGTAACTCGCTCAGCGTTTTCTAATATTTTTTAACTATTTGATGGCTTTTTAGTGGAAATTTTTTTGTATTATCTTTTTCTTCCAAATTCACAAATATTGCATGAAGTTATTCCTGCAATATATTTTCTATTTTATGAAACACCATAGTGGGTGATGCATAGCTGCGAGTAGTTTAAATAGTTTTAGTAGTGAGATTACATACATATCTTCCTATGGGATCGATTTACTATGTGATTATGTCGATCCATTATAACTGAATCTAACACTTCCATCTAAACATATATAATAGGCACACTACACAAATAGCATAATTTATCTTGATCAACTCTTGGTTGACTTAGATGCTTAAATTTAGCTTGATCAAATCTTGGTAGACTTAAATGCTTAAATTTAGCTTGAACAACTCTTGGTAGACTTAAATGTTTTTTTTGTTTTGATCTATTTGGAGTTAAGATCCCCAATTATATACTATCATGGTAAACCTATCCCCACTTTAAATTAAAGTGAGGGTTGTTAAGCTAGCCAATTCATACACATAATGTGGGCAATCGATGTTTTGAACCTAGGTCATTATTGTGGCTACCCCCTTTCTTAACTTCTATATGGAACCTCAACGGAGAGCTTGATTATCCAATTTCAATATCTTGTTTTTAATTATTTGTCCATATATTTTCACCATTCTTCATCTAGGCAAAAAAATTATGCTTTTTCATGTTGATTATGTGGCTATATAATTGTTTTCCATATTAGGCTTGATTTCTTAATCTTCGTTCAATGTATTTTATGGCTCTTCTTAATTATCCTTTTCCTTGCGTATAAGTTGAATGATTCATTTGAAAAATTGGCATGGACATGTCCATACCAAGCATTGTTGGGTGATCTTATGTTTTTTTTCTCCTCGTCTTATAGATTGGGTTCAGTTTCAAATTAAGTAGAAGCTCACTTTTACTCAACTTATTGTTTTTTAGGTTGATAGCTAAGAATTATTTCTTGATGTGTTCCTCAATTATTTTTTTCCTTTCCTCATATGCTTATACAATTAAAGTGGGTTGTCACCCTTTAACTGTCCTTTTGAAATTTTTGGCATCCTTCCTTGCTATCTTCCATTTGGTGTATGGATTTAATGTATCTTGTTTGTCCATTTTTGGGAAATTTCTTGATCTTTTCCAGATTCAAAATAAGGTCTACATTTAAAGGGAGTGTTTTTATAATGTACTCTCTACTACTAAGCATGGTCAAGGAGTTTTAAATTATTAGAAGCTGGTAACACCTCCATTTCTAGATCGATTATAGCACATTTGGCTATCCTTTTATCATCTGTAACTTCTAAAACTTTCAGCAGTTTTCTTGAGGTATCGTTTGTTCTTTCAGAGGGTGATGCTTCACTAGGATGCCAAATATAAGTTTGGTAGGTTTACTGGAACATAGGCTATGAAGTTGGAGTTTTACAATGGATAAAAGCTTACCTTCGAATATTATTTATGCTACCTAAATGATCCATCAAACTCCTCTGAATACATTATCCTCTATTGTTAAATCAAGAAAAAACACTATGAAGTGCTCTCGAGTTAGGAAGGCTACCTTTGTTGCTTCTTAGCTACATCCTTTGACACAAGGACAAAGAGAAACTCCCAAAATAAGACATAGGGGAGTGAAAATATATAAATTTATTTATATATATGAAATTAAAAAAAATATTAAAATTACAAAAAGACTAAGACATGAAAACATAAGGATCTACATCAAACACATGTTTGGACACTTTATTGATCTGTTGGGGCACATTTCTTACACATCAAACACATTCGAATAGATTTTCAAAATTTCTTGCTGCCCCAACTATTGTACATGTAGGGGTAGCTAGGGTTGGACTATTGGACACATGTCAAACATGCAAGCTTGCATGGCCATGAATATAGATGTCCAACATGTGGATTTCTAGGGATTTTGATTTGTTTATATCCAACTTAGTATGGATTTAATAAGAAGACCTTACTCACATGTTTTTCATTATGTGGGTTTTCTCAAGTTGATGATGCCATATAAGATGGTTTTGGTTTCAAAAAAAAATTGGATTCCTCTAGTTACTAAAAAACAGTCTTATCTTTAGGTGTGGATAAATATTCTACTTTGACTCTTCTTAGAAAAAAAATTGGTAACTCTTTACGTTCATATGAATTCTGGAGAGTAAATTTAAGTCTTTCTCCCCTTCCATGCAATAGGATTTGTTGTGGTTTGTTGGGATCTGAGTATGCTCATAAGGAGTAGGAGATGGTAAAAAGATCGCTTAATGCTTGATGACATGTCTATGTTTATCAATTAGGCTTCAACCTTCAAGGTGCTATATCCCATTTTTTCTACCTCTTCAATGTCCAGCATTAGGCCTATTGGCCTACTGAGTTGCCTCATTGCTTGCAAAATCCTCTAAGCTTTTTAGGTAGCCTTGCAACTTGTTTGGATGCCCACATGGTTTGAGAAATCGTTGGCTTTCTTTTTCCATGTTTTGGTCATGCCTTAAAAAATAACCCCTTTGCAATACTTTCCATGTATTTTTGTTTGTTTGTTTATAAAGTAAAAATCTATTTAAGCCTTGAAGAAAAACATCATAGCATTTTATGGTTTGCCTTGGTTTTCCATTTGGGAAACTAAACCATTGACAAAAACATAAATTTTCCAACATCCAAACAAATTGTCTTTCAAATTTCATCAAAGAAACGAAAACAATTATACTACAGGACTGGAAATCTTGATCTATCATCTAACTTAGAAATAAAATTGACAAAGGTAACTTAAAAAACTAAAATGATTAGCAATTTTAATTTGGATTTGAAATATTTTTAAGTATCCATCACTATTGGCTCCTTTCTAATGACAGGAGAACATCTAGGATCCTAGGGGAGGCTTATATGTTCTTCAATATGACCTAGACCTATGTCTAGGTTCCTCATAGTTAGTTGTAACTTCTCCAACATGAGAAGGATTTTATTTTTGGACTTATTTCAATCTATCAAGACATGGCCAAGCAAGAGATTAAAATGCTAATTGATCTCAAAAATGTATATGTATTGATTAATATAAAATCTAGCATGCCCTGTACGAGGAACCCAATCAATTATTTCCCAAAGAACTTCAAAGTCTGTCAAACAATGACATCCCCTAGCTATGTCACATTATACCTGAGTAATTTCTCCTTAATATATTTTGGAGTATTCACTAGATACATTTGGGAAAAGCGTTATGCTCTCTGTTGAGCTTTGTAGCTCCCTCGATCCTGAAAGTAAGAAACCACTCATTTACTCCTAGTGCATTGATGAGGCATTGGGAGAAGATGTCGGACAAGAGATGAATTTCTTAAAAAGAAAAGATCATTGCCTAGGGAAGGTATTAAGAGAAAAACTAGGATGATGAGGTGCAAGTAAGGGAGATCTTGGTCTGACAATGAAAGAATAAAGACAAGAAGATTGCAAAAGAATATACATGGAAATGAAATTATGCAATGCTTATCATGATATCTAACATTAGGTTATTATATTAATGCTTTATTAATGATGTGAGCTTTTAGCAGTCATATGTGCTTGTGTCATTTATTAAGTATTAGGGGTTCTAATTGAGATTCAACTCTAACCTTGAAAACCATATTTTTTATCCTTTATACTATACCAATGCTTATTCCTTTCCTTGAATTATACATATATTGGATAGAAAAGTTGCTTACATACATTAATAAAACTTCCCTTTTAGCCTAGGAACACCTAGGGGATAATCATTCTCCATATGGAATTGGGGGACAACACAATTTTTAGTTTTATATACCACAATTCATATGGTCTACAAAAAACAACTAAAATTAATTAGGATGATTCCATGGTTGCTTTGGAAACATTTTTAAGGCTAATTTGGGCCTTACAATACGTAAATGGATTTGGTTTACCAAGTGTCTCTGTGACAAGAAAACAAATATGTGTGCACCCTTAAACAAACATGGGATTGTCATAGATATTTATTATTGGAACACCATTTTGGCTTATAATATTCTCTCATTCAGAATTACAAACATGTATTTTGACAATATCATTGAGAAGAAGATCTATTCTAGTATTCCTTAGCGATCATGTGAAAATACTTTTACAAAGCTACTTCTCAAGTTCACTTTCACTGCAATGTTTAGTGACTGCTTTAGGTGGGAAATAAAAATGGTAGTAAACAAACTATAAAATGGTATATGTTAGAACATGACACTACCAATTTTTCAATATTTGCAAGAAATTTTATTTTTGGTTGTCTCTGGTCCTAACAGAAGGTTTCAAAAGGATTGAAAATGGAAAGATACATGAAAAAAATAATTAATTTCTTGGAGCATGCCTCTCTAGATCATGATAAAATTAATCTCAATCATATCCACTATTATGATACAATGGAAATAATAATATTTCAATACATACAAAATAGAATAATAACAAAAAATGCAAAACGAACAAGAAAATTATATGTCTTGTGTTTAATTATAGGAGATCACCTATATTTATAATACAATGAGAGAGCTTAGGCATTAAATATAGGTGGTTGGTTTTTTCACCTACAAATTAGTGACAAGTCAAATATGCACAGGATTAGACACTATAATATAAATAAAATTAACTACATGTTGTATGTACACCAATGCCTCATCATAAGTGCAACTTAGGGACATAGGAAAAAGATGTTAAATCTCAAAATGGGTCCTAGCTACAAGGCCATGATAGGTACCATGTACAAAGTGTTTAGAACAAAACAAATCAGAGAGGGGGAGTGATATTACCCCCACCTTAGGGAAAATTTCCTTCACCCCATGGAAGATACGAAGTTGAACATAATGAGACTTTATCAAGGGTTAGTGAAGATGTCAGCAACCTGCATCTCAGTGTGTGACAATAGTGAAAATCAATAATCCTATCATTAATAAATTTTTGGATGTAATGCATATGGACTTGTATAAGTTTGGGAATTTGATGCTCTATTGGCTACCTGATAACATGGATATTTCTCTGATTATTGCCCCATATTAGAGTAGGTTTCTCTTGCTAAAACTAGAGTTGGTCCAAATCTGTTCAATCCAAATAGACTGAGTGGCAGCGTTAACACCTTGGTATTTTTCATCCATAGGAGGAAGGACATTGATAGATTACTCTCTTCTAGACCAAAATCCAGGACTAGAGCCAAGATGAATGACATAGGAGATATCTGGATGAATGTGAGTCAAGTAAAAAAATGCGTCCAACGAGTTGGCAATAAAACATAGTATCAACCAAAGGAGTGGAAACACTTGGTTGGTAACTTGAACCCTGAAAAGAGGGTGTGTGTGTAAATTTGAAATCCAATCTCTAAAATATGCTAAGGAGATGAAAGGCTCAATTGAACTGTGATATGCCTATCCTAGATGTAAATTGAAAGTGTTTTTGATACCAAATAGTTTCAACCAAAGGAGTGGAAAAACTTGGTTGAAAACATGATGCTTGACAAAAAGAGGGGGTGTTGAATTGCAATCCAATATGTGAAATTTACTCAAGAGATATAAGGCATACTTGAGTTCGTGAGATGCTTATCCTAGATGCAGACCAAGTGATCTATATCTGAAGAAAATAGTGAAGGATCCTCAAGTATTTCATGTTGAACTATTGATGGAGAGTGGACTTCATATGATTAATGAAGGTAGAAAAACGCCTTACAACATACTATTCCCTAATATCCACAACAAAGGAAGAATCATAACTTGATGGAGACAGAAATTGCATGATCCATTTGAGAGGTCCTTGTTGGCAGTTTTGGGCTGAAGCCATAAATTGTGCCAAATATGTTCAAAATTGCATGCCTCGCAAAAATTGTCAAGGCAGTGTCCCCAGAAGAAGTTTTGAGTTGATAGAAACCCTCTATTGGCTATCCCAAAGTATTTGGGTGCAATGTTGGTGCCAAAACCCCAAATAAAAATGCAAGGCAATCGACAAACAATGTATGGTTTGCGTATTTGTTGGCTACCCAGATATGTTAAAGGTTCTAAATTTCTTGTTTGAGATACACTTTAGTTATTCATTAGGATTTTTCAATTTTATGAGCATGCCACTTGGAATCTTGATTTTCATATGATTTTTCTTCTTTTGAGTTGACTTCTCCAGCGAATTATTGTGCTCTTAAAGAAAATTGTGATGAAATGTTTCTACCACTTTTTGAGTGGGGTGAAATTATACATACCTAGTTTAAGTTCACTTAGGTAATACATTAAATCTTTAGTTGGTATATCTGCCAACCAAATTCTTAATTGCAGGACTCTTCCCTATTTGTTATGAATGGAGGGCCTTTCTTTGTATTCGAGACACAACAAATTTTATAGATAGTGATAATATTGTTCCTTAAATTGGTTTTTGAGTCTCTGTTATTTTTTCCAAGTTTAGTAGCCTCCACATTTGAAATAAAGAGTGTTGATCAAGTTAATTTGTTAGCTTGAGCTCCATATAGATAAGTCAGAACAACAACAAAAGAAGAAAAACTGACATAAATACTTATGTTGTTGTTCTTCATTGTTTGTATGGAGTTATATAAGTTTAATTACAAGGACATCACCTATATCTATCACATAGGCTATGAGGAGCCCAATGTTAAATATAGGTGGTTGGGTAGTTCACCTGCCAAGCTGTAGTAAGAACATTATGCACAGTGATTAGACATTGAACATTAAAGTTAACATAGATAGATCAGAGGGTATGGATGCGCAATTAACATTCCATGGTTGGTTTAGACAGGTTTTTAAGGATGATCCAGGCCTTACAATAAGTAATTGGATTTGGTTCACCAAGTGTCTCTTTGACAAGACAATAAATCTGTGTGCACCCCTAAATAAGCATGGGATTGTTAAAGAAATGTATTATTGGAACACCATTTTGGCTTATAATATTGTCTCATTGAAAAGTAAAAACATGTACTTTGACAACATCATTGAGAAGAAGCTCTCTCCTAGTATTCCTTAGAAATCATGTGTGAATACTAGCATAAAGCTACTTCTCAAGTTCACTTTCACTGCAATGTTTAGTGACTACTTTAGGTGGGAAATCAAAATGGTAGTAAACGAACTCTTAAATGGTACAGGTTAGAACTTGGAACTACCAATTTTATAATATTTTCAAACAAACCTATTTTTGGTTGTCTCTCGTCTTAGCACAATGCTTCAAAAGGATTGAAAATGCAAAGATACATGAAAAAATTAATTAATTTCTTTGAGAATAACTCTCTAGATCATGATAAAATGATTCTGAATCATCTCCACTCTTGTGATACAATGGAAATCATAATCTTTCAATACATACAAAATAAAACGATAACAAAAAATGCACAACTAATAGAAAGAATGTGTCTTGTGTTTAATTACAAGAGATCATTTGTATTAATAATACATTGAGAGGGCCGTGGCATTAAATATAAGTGGTTGTCTTGTTCATTTACCAATCAGTGATAAGTCAAATATGCACAGGATAAATAAACTTATAAATAAACTTAACTACAAGATGTATGTACACCAACGCCCCATCATAAGTGAAACTTAGGGACATAGGAAAAAGATGTTAAATCTCAAAATGGGTCCTAGCTACAAGGCCATGATAGGTACCATGTACAAAGTGTTTCAATAAATAATAATAATAATAATAATAATAATATATAATAATGATAATAAGATAATAATAAGAATAATTAAATAATATAAATAATAATAATATAATAATTAAAAATATAAAAATATAAAACATAAAATAAATAAAAAATAAAAAATACAGAGGTGGAGTGACATTACCCCTCAGAACTTCTGAAATAGGAGAACTGCCAAAATGTGATAATAGAAGTGGACTCAAAGCTAGTCATCAATGCGGCCAAGAAAATTAGTCACGGATCAGGGCTGGAAAAAGATACAAAACACTGGAGGTTACTAAGGGTGCTCCATAAGATTCAGGATCATCTGTAGGGACTACACACACTTAAATTCTTCCATGTGCATAGAAATGCCAACAAATTGGTTGACATTCTAGCCAAGCAAGGGGTTACATGCAAAGATAGCAAAGTTTTGACGAGTTGGCTTGCAATGCCATAGAGCAACCTAAAAGAACTATGCCATAACCAAGCAGAATAAGACAAAAAAGTGTATCAGAACAACACTAAGGAAAATGATAGGGAATGAGCAGATCGTTCCATAATTTTCACTTTTGGTCAGGCAGGTCTACGAAAGTTAGCACACCAGAGGCGGTCTCAGCAAAGACGGTTGGTGCAACAACGAAAATCCCCAAAGGTGGGCGTTCGGTTCTCACTGTCAGGAGAAAGGCAAAGAAGAATGAAAAATGGCCCTGTTCTAGTAGCTTCATTCCTATTTTTTTCCAGGGATGGGAGTTAAAACCACTTCTCGAGTATCTTCGGTGCGATCGCACCGCTTTCAAACCGAAGGTGGTTTCACAGTCGGGGCAGTGATACCATACACCTTTTTACATATGGATGAGGGACGGATGTGAAAACCACCCTCATCACACATTAAAATTCAATCATTTTAGGCGTGCGATGGTCAGTGCTACCATCTGATCTTTGCATGCCCAATCAACGATCGAGATGAGGCGAGCGGTTTGGCGGGGTCGAGGACTTAAACATCTGGCTACTTTATGGATCAGTATGCTTCTCCTACATTGGATTAAATAAGTGAATGAACAACAGTGATTAAGTGACAGCCTAAGTGCTTGCTAGTGAGGGTATTCGGGGGGAGCGTTCATGTGTCCTGCGAATCCCGAAGCTTGTTTTTGGAAATTCTCAAAAGTGTTATGCGTGTACCTTTTGAGGTTGAAGGACATAGATTTTTTATGATTTCTTCCTTTTTGACTTTCTCCACTCTGTTGGGTGAAAATGTGTATATGTTGTAAATTATGTTTGGTTTAAAGAAATAGAAGGCACATCTCTTGCTTTAGCAAGAAAAAGAGATTACCCCCACCTTAGGGACAATTTCCTTCACCCCTAGCAAGGTATGAAGTTGAACATAATGAGACTTTGTCAAGGGTTAGTGAAAATGTCAACAACCTACATCTCAGTGTACGACAACACTGCAAATCAGTAATCCTATCATTAATCAATTGTTTGATGTAATGCATATGGAATTCTATAGGTTTGGGAAGTTTATGCTCTACTCGATGCCTAATAACATGGATAGCACTCTAATTAATGCCCCATAGTAGAATATGTTTCTCTTACTGAAAACTAGACATGGTCAAAATCTTTTCAAACCAAATAGACTCAGTGGTAGTGCTGTCAACACCTTGGTATTTTGCATCCATAGGACGAAGGGCATTGACAACTTGGTCTCAAATGTTCTCCATAGCCCTTCAAATTGATCATATTTGGGGTGGTCTTTGATGTTGTTGGTAAATAAAGGCAATCGAGGAATGTGAGATTTCATGAGTCAATTTTATGTTATTGTTCCTCTATGATGTGCCCATTATCTTCTACTCATTTATAGAGAAGAGGAATCCAAAATATTCAGGGAGCAGAACTTACTCATAAAGGAGGAAGCCCTTGGAAGGGATGATCCTTCTTTAGCAGTGCACCATCATAACCTAGCAACATCTTATGCTTTATCGAGAAGATTTTAGAAATCTTAATATATTCTTAGGAGGATTCTAAGAATACTTTCGCCTATCTTGGTTCCTAATGCTCCAAAGATTTCATTTCCTATGTTGAGTCTTGCAACAACTTTATATCATCTAGGGAGGCATAGGGAAGTAGAGGATTTATCTCAGGAAGCCTTGAGGATACGTGAAGCATCCTATGATAACCAAAGTATTGTAGTTGGTGAGTTTTGTTTTCTTCTTGGTAACTGACATATGTCTTTTTAATTCTATGTCATGAGATCCACACTCTAGGTTACAAAGTCTATTTTCTATTTGATTCTGAGCTTATTTCTTGAAACTTATTTACTTTACTGGAGAGGCTTGTGATTGTTTAGCTTTTATACAACATGCTTTCAGTAAGGATGATGAAGTTGAGCCCCTCATGGGGAGGGTCTTACAGATCCAACAAAATGAGTTTGTCTATGCAAGTCCAGAAGTGAAGTCTACATTAGAAATTCTTATTGTCTTGCTTAGCAACTTGGGAAAAAATTGTAGAAATCACTTCTTCGTCAAAGATTAATGAAGCTGCAAAAAAAATACAAAGATTTATTTTCAATATCGAAATCATTATAATCATATCTATTTTACATGTTAATAAAAATGTCTACCTGTTTTACCTATTATTAGAAATATTACTTGTTTCCTTTGATGTCTTGAACTATTAATAGAAACATGTACTTTTTACCTAAATTGAACATTCCTTTGAGATTGGTGCTTTTTCTCCATGCGTAAAATACACAATAAAAAAAAATTGTTTTGTAAGCTTAACATATCTCACTCGCATCCTCTTTTGCCTTGGAGAACTCTTCTTTCTACTCATCAAAACAAGTGAAATGTTACACAATACAAATTTGTAAATTCACTTGATAAGGCTTTGTGAGTTTAATAACTTCTTTATAATTTGACTTCCATAAGATATGCATAATGGAACTAATAAATACAAGTTTTTTTGGATGATTGAATTATGAAAATTCCCAAGGGTTGTATGTACTTTTTATAATACAAGAAGACCAACATTGGGTGTGGCCACCGTATCCAATTGGGTTGGCTAAAAATTAAGAAAGATTGGGAACACATCAAAGTTACAACAACCACTGGAACGATATAGAGTGGAGGTTAATGTTGTTAGCATTGTGGTGTTGGTGTTGTGGAGGTAGCCTCTGTGAAACAATTCTTCAACTATAAGAGATCATATTTTAATAATATCCTTGTCTTGTTTGTTGTAAGAGATCTAATAGTAATGTAGTGGATGTAGAGACTTTATGGTGAACCAATTGTGGCTAGAATGGACAATATCTAAGACACAAAATTATGAAGGATCTGTAAAATAGGCTAAACACATAAATAACAATGGAGTATAAATTTGTTTTTATGTATTCAACTATGTCAACACTAAGATAAATATAATATGTATTCATTGTACATAAGGCAATTGTTCTCCATAGCTTGTAAAAGTAAACTGAGTTTCTAGCTACAAGTTGTAAGATGCATGCTTATATTAGGTGTCTATGTGCATTTCAAAATATTTGGTTTAGTTATTTATGTATAATTATTACTTCAAATGTGACCATGCAGTGGACATTTGACCTTTTTATTTCGCATGGCAAGAATTCTACACAATACTTTTATAGTGCAGAGTTTGACATTTTTGGTGGTAAGTTATCTCATTTATTTATTTTCATTTTCTTTCTTTTTCCTCATGTTAAAGAGGAACTTATCTAACTTTTTAAAATACTTTCATTGAACATTTCATTGAAATATCAGTATTTTTATAAAAATATGTTATGAAGTGTATGAATTCCTACCTCAAGCCTGAATTTACAGATCTCAAAATTTTCTAATT
The DNA here is from genome assembly GCA_000404065.3 of Pinus taeda. Lineage (NCBI taxonomy): Eukaryota > Viridiplantae > Streptophyta > Pinopsida > Pinales > Pinaceae > Pinus > Pinus taeda. The sequence goes on along the minus strand of APFE031721015.1, from coordinate 44,857 downwards.
TTTGTTGTGGAGAATCATTGGAAGAATGGTTTATGTGAGGCAATTGTATATGGTGTTTTTGTGAGCTTTTCCATGTGTTGTAAAGGAATTTCTATAGTCCCATTATATTACAAATAGTGATAAGAGTTTTAATAGATATTTTAATTAAAAAGGTGGAACATATCACATTATTAGTATTTAAATGAATATCACTGGTTGCAAATTCAAGACTTTGGAATCATCTTCCAGCCTTCGACTATCCAAAGAATGGAGCTTCTAGTTTTTAGCATGACTCGATTAGTGGATGCTATCAGTTACACAATTTTTAGAGGCAAACTATTGAATGATTTGAAAGCTAGAAAAACGTGTAATGCATTGGCAACACAGTGGGAATGTTTGAAGTGATTAAGCAATATTTCATGTGTAAATTGTAGCCCAACCAATATTTAGTTAGAAACCCATATTGAATACTTGATATTTCATGTAATAAAATCTGTGGTTCAAATATTTATTTACGATTGTATTTGATATTTTTTTGTGTTGTTATCAACTTATGAGACTACATGATTTGCGTGTTTTCATATTAGATAAGCATGATTTTTGTATGGTATTTTTTAATATAGTCACAACATCATACTAAAGCATTTAAGTTAATTAAAAACGAATACAAATAAAATAAATATAAATCTACTAAAATAGTAGTTTATATTAATTAATAATGAACACAAATAAAATGAATATACAACCACTAAATTAATTGTTTATAATCATTATTAATGAAAGTAAATGAAATGAATATAAACTACTAAATTAGTGATTTATATAATGAATGTAAAATTACCAAAACAAGATAAATGACTACTCAAATTTAGTCATATTTCTTTGGTTATTAATTTGTTCTCGGGCGATCATATAGTAATATATTTTGTCATTGATTGTGGCAATTAATGACTAAATCAATGACTAAATTAATGACCAATTTTATGACTAAATATACTAATAGAAAATAAAATTGAGACAACCAATTCATAACTAAGCTAAAAATGACTAAAATTTGGTCGCATTATAAGATACTGTAAATTAGCTAATTTTAGTCATCTTTTTAGTATTTAATTAACCATTTGGCACTAGTGAGATGTAATTTTTCTACCATTGACTCTTGATGGTTAGGTTTGGAATATCAAAATATAATAGGATAGGCGTGATCCTTACCATTTATGGTAAGTGGTATCCATCCTATTATCACCAAGAAGTGTGATAATTGTGATGCTTACCTCATATGTTAAGTGGCATCCCTTCTATTATCTATAGACTCCTAGGTAGTGGTATCAGATCCCTATTGGAATATGATTCCTAGGTAGTAGCATTAGTTCCCCACTAGCAGATGATTCCTAGGTAGTAGCATTTGCTCCCCACTAACAAATGACTCATCGGTAATAGCATTGGCACTTCGTTGGAAATTATTTTGGGTGGTATAGTGGCTCCTTCATGAATGTATGGTGGTAGCTATAGCCCCCCTATGATATCGAATTTGTCTTCTTTTATGTTTGAGAATGTTTAGCAGATGTAGTAAATATGAGCAGAGATAAGTAGAGATGACATTTGATATTTTCAATGATTACATTATACAGTTGGAATTTCTCCCTAGCTGAGAAGGAGTGTAAATTTGGCATCTTAGAGACAAATTCCAACCATTGTACTAGATTCCTCTTCAAGGATGCGAATCTAGGTTTTTATCCACAACAGCCATTTTTGTCCATACCAGGACACATCATCAGGATTTCAAGATTGAGAGAAGGAAAGATGGAAAAAGGATATATAAATAATAAAAAAGAAGAAGGAGAAATAAGATGAAAAGACGAACTCCTAGAAGTAAGAAATGAAAGGGGAAACCTTAGATTCCTCTTTCCGAGAACACTAAAAGTTTCCTTTAAAGAACTAATTTTGGATAAGGAAAAGTGCATTTTTAAGCCAAGCCCACAAGTACACAAATTGTCAACATTGGGTCAAAGAAAAAATTCTCCTCCAAAGTTGCATATAAATACAAGTGACCTCAACCTCATTTGGACACACTCATGATCATACATCTTCTCTCTCCCACTCTCCTTGGTTCGTACAAATTGCAAGAATTTGTGATTATAAGAATTAACGTGCTATTACAGGAATTTTTGTATGATTGTAGGAATTTTCTATTGCTATAATTTGGGTATGATTACAGGAAGTTTCTATTAAAAGAGTTCACGTGTGATTGCAGAAATTTCCATATGATTATAGGAATTTATTATTACGGGAATTCATGTAAGATTGCAATAATTTACTATTATAGGAATTTGCATGTGATTACAGGAATTCGTAGTGTGTTTTCATTCTTTGACCGAGATTTTGGAGGGACAATTTAACTATTGAATTTGACTCATAAGGGAACACTTTAACTGTTGTTAATTTGGGCAAAAAATGCAGACTTTGAAAGTTGACCAGAATTGACATTGGAGCCTCATCATTGGTTATTCTTGGTTTGTCTATATTAGATAGTCAAAAGTTGAATTTGACTCATTTTTTAAATTGGATTATTGTACTCTCTACTAAATATTTTATAACAATCTAACACTAGTACAAAATGACTAATTAGTTACTAAAAAAATGACTAAAAATTGCATATAAACGACCAATTTTCAGTTGGTGACCAGTAGTAGCTAATTGACAGTGTCCAATAACGCGACTAACTTTTAGTCATTTTTATCTTAGTCATTAATTGGTTGTCTCAATTTTATCATCTAGAAATATATTTAGTCATAGATTTGGTCATAAATTTAGCTGTTAATTTAGTCATTAATTGCCACAATTAATGGCCAAATATACAACAAAATATATTACTATATAGTCACCTGAGAAAACCAATGAATGAACAAAGAAATATGACCAAAATGTTGGGTGTGTTATAAGATATTGTAAATTAGCTAGTAATAGTCATATATATGTAAATTTTAGTCTTCATTTGAAACAAATTAATGACCAAAGAAATATGACTACATTTTGCTTGTGTTATAAGATATTGTAAATTAAATCCTAATAGTCGTATATATGAAAAATTTAGTCGTCATTTTTAATCACAAATTTATCAATTTTAATAGTCATTTAACTTTTTTTGGTAGTTTCATATTCATTATATAAGCAACTAATTTAATAGTTTTATATCATTTCATTTATTTTCAAATAATAATCTCATCAATAATAAATTAATTTAGCCGTATATTCATTTTATTTTTGTTCATCATTAATTAATATAAACTACTAATTTAGTAGTTTTAGATTAATTTTATGTGTTCACTATAATCAACATAAATTAATTAGTATGCCTTTTTCCACTAAATTAAAAAAAAAAAATAACACAATCTGCATGTTCATTTAAATATAAAAATGCAAAGTTTAGATATGCTTAATTACAATGCTAAACAAATATCAAGTGAAACTATAAATAATTTCAACCACATAAATTATATTATATAAAATGTCAAATATTACAATATGAGTTTCCAACTCAATATTGAATGGACAACAATTTACACATGAAATGTTATTTCTTCACTTCAAAACATTATCATTGTATTGCCAAGGCATTGCAGGTGAATTCACTAACTCTAAAGACTTGACCATCATTCTCTATGTGTGTGTATTATGCGGGATATTGGCTCTAAAGGTATCATTAGACTAGTTCTTCTCTCTCTCTGTTTTTTCATTTGTCACTCCAATGTTATTGTTCTCCTCTTTCATCAACTCTTACTTCTCACCATCAATATCTAGTTCTAAGCTCCTTTTCTGAAAATAAAAGAAGATACAGTGCAAAGCGTAAGACATGAAAAATTATGAACACTAGAATATAAACTAATGTAGACAATAAAATATTTATATGACATATACCTCAACTTCAGCAACATTGAACCCATTTTCCCCATAAAAGCAAGAAACTCAAAAACGTTTTCCTCAATTGCATGATAGTGGCCATTATGTGACTAGATGACCTATATAAACAAAGGAAATAAAACATCAGTATATAAAAGAACACCTTAGTAACTTAGCGTTCAACCTTCAAGGAAAGCTTAAGGTATAATCATATCGACTAAGTTACATGCTAAAAATCTCAAGTTGTAGATAACTTGTGAAACAAAATAGTAATATGAGGTGTGATGTCTAATCCTTGTCATTTTATTCACGACAACATTTCATTCTCTAATGCATGAACTTGGTCAAGTATATAAACAGTGTGCGCTCAAATAACAACATGAAAGTAAAATTTTCTAATAATCATGAAAATATTTTAACACAAAACATCAAAAAGGATTTCAATCAATATTGTGTAATACTAATTTTGTCTTCAAGCTTTGGTTGTTGTTTAAATGGACATGATACCAAGTATTTTCAATTTCATAGTTAAAATACAAAACAAAATCAAAAATAAATGTTTAAAATACAATCAAACAATAAAGCAAGGATATCATGGAATGAACATTGCAATTCTAAAAAAATTGTTTACATGTCCACCGATGTCTTGTCTGGAATTTCTAAAGAATTTGGTTGCCCAAAATAACCATTGAAGTGAAAGAATCTAAAAATTATAAACCATAGGAATCCCTACTATAAACATTTTCAAAGTTGATGGCTTAGGTGCCTTAAGGATCTCCAATAACAAATTAATCATATCCAAGTCATTAGTATAAAATGAGAAATTAGTGACTAGGTGACTAAAAAAGTTAGTCACCACAACTTTTCCAAGTGAAATATTACCAAAACTGAGCAATATTAAGTGACGCAACTAAAAACGACAAACATAAATCACTAATTTAGTCATGGGTTAAAATATATGAGTATATAATAAGAAATATAACTAAAAATGAGTAACATGAATAACTAACTTAGAAGTTACATTTCATGTAGATATATCTACCCTCGTGTAACTATAATAACTATAATATTCCAACTCCATTTTTTTTACACTTTTCAACATTTTAAACGTTTTTCTCGTTTAGTGTGATTATTATTATGTAATTTAATAGCTAATCTTTTTTAAGGAATCTCCTATTTGTAAAATTTTGAATTCTTAAGTGGGATCTTAGGTAGGTTTCTAATTACTACCGTATATCATGTTTTAACTAGATGGTGTTTTATAATTCATGCAAGAGCCTTTAGGAGAAATTTGAATTCCATGCTTGTTTCTCCATTATGCATCTAAAAATTTTCAAACTTTTTCCAAGGTGAATAACCCAACAATCCGTGTTGAACAACGAAGAAAGTAACCTCAAAAATTAGGGAATATCAGTTATTCTATTTCTAGAGGGAGTTAGATCGAGAGAAGGTAGTGACAGCTATCATAAATGGTGTCTTTTGGGTTGTATTTAATGACATCTCGCTAGAATTGGCTACTGAAGTAAACAAATTGATGAGTTTGAAGCTTGAAGGTAGTGTTGAATAGGTGTTACAAGGTCTCTCTATAACACTATCTATCTACATGACTCTAATACCATGATATGTTGTCTCAATAGCACTATTGTCCAGATGATACATGTAGATAGGTTTCTTGTGTCCTATAGTTAAATCGTATCATTATATTTTCTATGAAATCTCGAAACATTTTCAAAGTTTGTATCAGATAAAGAAATATGTATGTACTCTTGAATCTGTCTATGTTGTAATAAGATCAGGAATAAAGTTTTCATTGCAAAGAATTGGGATCTACCATGTAAGTTTTCTTTACTACATGAAATTCTTGATTTGTTAGATACCAACTAGTTAGGGTTCAATTTTTTTTTTTGTTGTAATGAGATTAAGAATAAAGTTGTCATTTCAATCATTGGAATCTACCATGTAAGATTTCTTTACTACATGAAAATTTTGACTTGTTAGAGCCCAACTTATTAGGATTATGAAGGTTCCTCTTTCATGAGAATATTTATGAATTCTCTATTCTTGCTGAAAGAATTACAGATTACAGAAAGGTGGAAAATAAATGAGATGAAGATGAAGGGTTTCTATTTTAAAATACGTGGAGGGAGTGTAAAATTATTTTCATTTTCCTTAAAATATTTTGGATCTCCCACTAAAGAGCTTCATTTTCTTCCTAGTTAATTCCCTTTCTACTATCACAATGCTTCTAGAATCCCTTATCCAAAGTGCCCTCTTAACCATTTTGGAGGGAAAGTGATTACTTGATTGGAACCCACAAACTACAATTTGATTATGAAGGGATGAGAAAGATTCATATTCTTCAATATATTCCATAAGTTAAAATCATATCGAATGATTTCCTTTTTGTTTAATTTACGACAATCACTCGATAATTTGTTAGGATTTTGAGACCTTTTTCATTGATTTTTTTTCTTCTTTTGAAAGTTATGTTCTCAATTAAAGAAATTAAAGAAAAGGTGAAAATGATGCAATGGAAGGATTTTCTGTTTTAGTTCCTAAGAATGCCTTGCTAATGTGAAGGGCTTGGTATTTTCTTGACTCAATAGTCGCATTTGATTTCCTAGGATTATTTTTGATTTCATTTTTTTTGTGTTTATACTATTATCCTTCAAGTTGGTGATCTACTTTGTGTGTAATAGGAAGTATTAGCTATTAAGCACTCCCAAAGGTGATATTGATGGATGCCTAACTTTAGATGTCCCTACTTGACACTCTAATATTACATGATCATGCAAAGAAATTATTAATCAATATTAAAGGGAAGATTATTAACATACAATGCTTCTTGGTTTGTCATATAATTACTACATTTTGGCCCCCAATAATATATTTGAGGCTACTTATTTTTTATTACTTGTGTATCTTCCCTTTGGCTCAAAAAAATCATCCAAGATAAATGTCCATTGCATTGGCATTGGAAATCATCAAAGAGGACTTCACCAAAAGCAGTAGATGACATGGGAGGAATTGGTACAATGAGCAGATAACCACTAGAGAAACACCAAGGCACCATAATTTATTTTGTAGTTAGATTCACTTGAAATTAACTAGTGACAAAAGAACATTTTTCAAATATTTTCATCTATATATAAATACTCAAAACGCAATTTCACACTAATTATTAAAACTAATAATTCTCTGATAGTCATAATTTTATAATTAAATTGTATAATATGATTAATATTATAGGACACAGCTATAGGATCTGACTGTGAGGGGCATTGTGACAATATATGTACACTTCTCATTGTAATAGATAATAATATCTCCGAGTTTCATATCCATCCAATGAAATGTACTACCAGAGGCCAGTGTGGGATGAACTTTCTTTAGTGCCATGGGATATATTTTCTGGGCCTTCAGGTTCTGATTCCCTAAGGTTTTGATGGTTGCTACATCGAGCACCTTCAATCACAAAGTGAGGTACTCATATTTGAAAGTTGAATCCTTTTATCTCAACAATCCAATATGATGTTGGATCAATCTCATGATCCTAAAACCATAGGTCATAATAGCCAAGAAATTTTACCGTGGGCCGAAGCATCTCCAAATTTAAGGAGTATGACTCTTTTACGCCAAGCAATAAGGAAATTTTTATCTATTATCTAATATTCTTAGCCTGTAATTTAGCTGGTATGAGTATGCCTAATATTTTCTTCATGGTTGAATACTAAGTTCCTAAAGTGTTATTTTATACGATAACATTTTATTTGATTTGTTTATACAGGTCATGTAGCCACATAGTGGCCATTATCTCCCAACTAAAAACTATTGCCCAACTGAAGAAAACTTGTTTGAGTTTCTTACTTTTCTAGGGAGAAAATGGCATTGACATTGTTGATGTTGAGGTATATGCCAAATAAATATTTTATAGTCTACTTTAGTTTATATTCTAATGTTCATTACCTTTGATGTATTATACTCTGCATTGTATCTTTTTTAGTTTTCATAAGATGAACTCAATATTGATGGTAAGAAGAAAGAATTGAAGAAAGAGGACAATAACACTAGAGTGAAAAAAACAGAAAGAGAGAGAAAAGAATGAGTTTAGTGATGCTCTTAAAGTGAATATCTCACATGAGACACACACATATAGACTGATGGTCAAGTCTTTAGAGTTGGTGAAGTCACCTACAATGCCCTGGCAAAATAACAATAATGTTTTGAAGTG
>APFE031721015.1:0-32763 GCA_000404065.3 Pinus taeda | reverse complement strand
CTATTTTTAAGTCATTTTATTTATGATAGACTTTCCATTCAATATTGACATACATACGATTCAAAGTCATTTATTTTTTGAATCTTCTCATATATTGGGTTCATTCTTTAATTTTTTTTGTTGATTAGGCTTTGGTCTAGTCATAGTTTAGCGGGAGTTTAGCACAAATTTCCTAGCTTCTATTCTCAGTGCATTCCTTTATCGACTCTACCTAATAATTCCTATAGTGGTAAATTCCCAAATTTTGATCGATCCTTTTCCAGCCAAAAACTAAGTTTCCTTTTGTTAGGACTTGTGACACTGTTGTAGTGTATTTCTATTAGCAGATTATGGTTCTTTTGTTTTAAGGTCTCTAGGATATTTTATCCTCTTTGAATGATGTTTTCTTCTTAATATTAAGGAAGATATAGCTAACATTTTATTCTTGTATGTCAGAAATGTAAAAATCACATAAGCTCTTAGGATTCAAATGGAGCTAAATATAAGATTGAATGAACAACTGGAAGTAAGGGTTATATTTCCCTTTTTCTAGCTTCCATTATTTGTACATGATTCTACTATGTTATTATGAAGTTCGAACTTCAAAAAGTCACATTGATTTTGAGCCCTTTTTTTAGCATGTTCAAAGACACTTGCAACATCATATAGAAGCACAGAGAAACTACTTGCAACCAATTCTAAAAAAACAAAAGGGAAACTCTTGTAGGTTACAAAGTGGGTTCAATTATATTGCAAGATACTCGTGAGGAACTTTCTGAGTTGGCCTCAAAAGTGAAAAGTGAGTGTTTCAACCTTGGCCTCAAAAGTGAAAAGTGTGTGAATCCCTATTTGTTTCTTGGGCAGTTCCTCCATCTTTATATATTACTTTTCCTCTTTGACTCCTTTCTTAGATAAAAATAAGACCCACAAAAACACAAGGAGAACAGAAAGAGTCACCCCCATTGTAACCATTTCTCCAATCCAATCAAGTATTATGCCAATGTCCTAGCATGCTCTGCTGAAATCTGATGGGTTCAATATTATCAATGTTAAAGTTTATTCATAAACATAATGTTCTCACAACATTTTCTTCCTTCCCTGCAGTATGAATATTTTATTAGATTAGTAGAAAGAATACATAACTCAAATTACCTAAATGAAATAAATAGATATAATCAATATTAAAGTTTATTTATAAACATTCTTCTTATACCACATTTCTTCCTTCCTTGCATTATGAAGATTTTATTGGATTAATAAAAAGAATGCAAAATTCAAATCACCTAAATGAAATACATGCATAAAGTATCACTTAAGAATATTATTTTGGAGATTCGACTTGTTCAAAACCCATAACATTGTCATCATCATCAAACTTGGGTACTAATGCAGGGAAACTCAAGCATATTCTTACAAATCTTTTCAACTTGCAAGCCGCATAAATACATGTTACAAATAAATCTTCATATGCTAATGCCCAAAAGGTACCTTTTATTCACAAAAGGAGCTAAAGATATTATTTTATCTAATGATAGTTTATCATGTATCGCCTTTTTGGGTGGTACTAGGGATAGCTAAATTACTATATATGTTGGGATACTTGGTCCTTATATAGGGAGACTAAAGTCTCCAACAGACCACTTATCAAATTAGGAGCCTTTTCAACTGTCTTCACATACTTCATTTGCACCATCCTTATATTGTTTCCAAGGCCATGAGGAACAAGTATTGTATGATTGGAGCTTTCACTTCTTAATATAACATAGATGAAACGTTTCATGCATATGTTGTTATTGCATTTTAGTTAACTTAGGTACTCTAATGATATATGTATATGTTTTCTTACACATGTATGTATAGAATATTTATGTATATGTATGTATTTATCATATTGAGATGTGTTGTTGGTTTAGCCATCACCTTGGATTGTTGGTTCAATTGCCTTCCAATTCGTGATGTATCCTTGCTCATGTGTTCCCTTCCACATTGTTTGTTTCCACAGGTTTCCAAAATGTCAGCCATGAGGAACAAATTTTGTATTCTTGAGCAGAGACTTGATGGAGTGTGCTCATAAATTTTAGTTTTATGTCATGGATGGTCCCTCAAGGGAAGGAATGCATTCTCTTCCCACACAGTATCCCCACTATCAAAATTGATATTATATTTCTACAGTTAGTTGAATTTATTGATGTTTGCTTTAGATCATTATTGTAAAGTTGTCACAAAGGAAATAGTCAATATACTACCCTAAGGAAGGGCCAAAAGTGGTAGTTCCTAGAGAAACCCCTTGGATTGTTTCCTCATTTATCAACAACGTACATAATAAGTTTGCCAGATATTACTCAATGACCATTATGTTTGCTAGTAGCTAGAACCATATGAATCTTTTTCTCCTTTTAAACTCAAAATAATATTGATAGAAGAATTTAGTATTGGGAATGGATGGTCGAATCCTTAGCAATTCCCAAAATGTTGGTGAAATTTTATAAAATTATTGAGTGGGATGATATTTGATTTGGTGCTCAGGCTATAACTCCCTGGAAAATAGAAATGAAAATTCATATACACTATATTTTGCAAGTATTTATTCTAGGAAATCTCTAGAGGCAAGTGATTGGTCAAATGGAGAAACCTGTACTTTTTCATGTAATCAAAATTGAGATTGGATACACACACGTGGACCAAGTATGCTTCAAATCACAAGGAATTCTAGCGGGGTTCCACCTTATTATTTTACCTTTTAGTCCTTGCTTCCCGCTTTAGAGTTATGTGTTCATGCATGCTAAATTAGGCCTTGTGGGGTCCATTTTATTACATTTTCTAAATTCTAGTGCAATTTGCAATCAAATTTTAGCCCCTTTTCTCATATTTTTTCCTTGGCTTTTGGCATTTCCCTGTTAATTCACTTCTTCCAAGATGTTTAATGTCTCTATGCCTTTGTCATGTGCATTAGAATGTGGTTGTTAGTAGATTCCTGTGATTCATGCAGGTAGCACAGATATTGGATTTTTACACACAAGAAGTGCCATGTTTGATTTCATAAAAAGGTTCCCTTTTGTGGGATTCCTTAGTTTAAGTACATACTTCTCTTACGTTCTTACATATATTCTTTGAACTCTATTAGCTGTTCTTACAAACTCTTGACTATTGGGATGTCTTAAATATGATTTATATGATTCTCTCCCACTTTGCAAGTACTCTATTTTGGCATTAGAGGATAAAACTCAATGTTCTAATGCATATAATAAAAATGAATAAACACAAACTCATGTGTAGAAGGAAGGAAAAAATACCTAGAGCTAAGTATCCAAGTGTCCTTGCAACAATGGCGGTTACATGTGTTCTTCCATCTTCCAAGCGCTTTGCAAGACCTCAGTGTTATACATGTGCCTCCAGCCTTTCAGAAATGAGTATATTGCTAGACTTTATCTCACAGTAGATAATTTGGGGGTCAAAATAATGATGCAACTAAGCTAGTCCTCAAAATAATCCAAGTGCTATATTTAAGTAGGCCATCTAGTTTGAATGTGGAGTAGGTGGTTTGCAGTCTTAACAAAATCAGAAACCTTATAATAAGCATGCATCATGGTTGCAAACTATGGCATCAATAAAAATATTCATCTAATTTTCAATATACTAACCATGTCTAAATTCATCTAAGCTTCCCATGAGAAGGAAATCATAGATAAGCATTTTAGTTGATGGATATTTACAATAACCCTACAAATTAACAATATTCCTATGTTTAATGCTTCCAAAACTCTCCAACTCCCTCTAAAATATTTGATTGGATGCTACACCACAGTTCTCCATTTTATTCACTACAGATAAGTTGGTATTATACATCAGCAGCTTGTACACAGTTCGAAATCCCCCAGAATCAATGATGCCAGTGTCATCAAGCATATCTATGTTTTTCATAATATCCTTGAATGTGTATGGAAAATCTCAAAGAAATGTAACAAGCTACATTTTGAAAGAGGAAATTTCATCTACCACAATCTAGTGTTTGGGAAATTGTGAGAGAAGTAAACAGTTTGTGAATATCACTCCTTAAAGCTTTCCTAGAACATAAAAAATGATCAAAGAGAGAAATTTTGTTATATATATATATATATATATATCATTTCAAATTTGCAAAGTGAATACATGTTTGGTTCTTGGACAGTTGCTCCATTTTTTTATATTACTTTTCCTCTTTAACTCATTTCTTAGATAAAAATTAGACCCACAAGAACACAAGGAGCACATAAATAACCACTTCCATTGTAACCATTGCTCCAATCAGGAGTCCATTCAAGTGTCGTGCCAATTTCCTAACATGCTCTACTGAAATCTAATGGGTTCAATATTATTGGTCTTAAAATTTATTCATAAACATAATGTTTTTACAACAATTATTCCTTCCCTGCATTATGAAGTTTTTATTAGATTAGTAGAAAGAATATATAATTCAAATTACCTAAATGAAATAAGTGCATATAATCAATATTAAAGTCTATTTATAAACATACTTCTTATACAACAGTTATTCCTTGAATTATGAATATTTTATTGGATTAATAAAAAGAATGAAAAATTCAAATCACATAAACGAAATACATGCATAAAGTATCACTTAAGAATATCATTTTGGAGATTCAGCTTGTTTAATACCCATGACATTGTCATCATCATCCAACTTGGGTACTAATGCAACGAAGCTCAAGCATATTCTTACAAAGCTTTTCAACTTGTAGGCTACATAATTGCAGGCTACCAATAAATCTGCATATATCAATGCCCAGGAGGTTCCTATTGTGCACAAAAGGAGCCAAATATATTATTTTATCTAATGACAATTTAAGATGCATGGCCTTTTTGGAACCAACCTTTTTGGGTGGTAGTGGGGATAGCTATATGGCTATACATGTTCAGATACTTCATCATTATATAGAGAGACCAAAGTGTCATCCATGAGAAACAATGTTTTTATTCTTATGCAGGGACTTGATGAAGTGTGCTCATGAATTTCAGTTTTATGTCATGGGTGATGCCTCAAGGGGAAGAACGCATGCTCATATCACATAGTATCCCCACTATCAAAATTGATATTATATTTCTACAGTTACTTGAATTTATTGTTGTTTTCTTTAGATCGTTATTGTGTGGTTGTCACAAAGGAAAATGTCAATATACTACCCTGAGGAAGGGCCAAAATTGGCAGTTCCTAGAGAAGCACCCTGGATTGTTTCCTCATTTATCAACAATGTGGCATAATATATTTTCTAGATGTTACTCAATGACCATTATGTTTATTAGTACCTATAACCATATGAAGCTTTTGTTCTTTTTAAACTCAAATAATATTGATGGAAGAATTTAGTAGTGGGAATGGATGTCCGAATTCTTAGCAATGCCCAAATGAGTTGTTGGTGAAATGTTTTAACATTATTGAGTGGGATGATATTTGAGTTGGTGGTCTGGCTATCGCTCCGTGGAAAATCAAAATGAAAATTCATATACACTATATTTTGAAAGTATTTAGTCTAGAATATCTCTAGAAGCATGTGATTGGTCAAATGGATAAACCTAGATTTTTTCATGCAATCACAATTGAGATTGGATACATACACGTGGACTAAGTACGCTTCAAATCATAGGGAATTATGGTGGGGTTCCACCTTATTAGTTTACCTTTTAGTCCTTGTTTCCCACTTCATAGTTGTGTGTTCATGCATCCTAAATTAGACCTTTTGGGGTCCACTTTACTACATTTTTTGAATTCCAGTGTAGTTTTCAATCAAATTTTAGCCCCTTTTCTCATCTTTCTGCCTTCTTTTTTGGCATTTCCCTGTAAGTCACTACTTCTAAGATGGTTCATGTCTCTATGCCTCTATCATGTGCATCAGAATGTGATTGTTAGAAACTTCTTGTGATCCATGTAGGCAGCAAAGATATTGGATTTTTGTGCACAAGAAGTGGCATGTTTGATTTCTTAAAGATATTCCCTTTTGGGAGATTCCTTAGTCATTTTAAGGACATACTTATCTTACATTCCTACATATATTCTTTGAACTCTATTAGTTATTCTTACAAGCTCTTGATTGTTGGCATCTCTTAGATATGATTTCTTACAAACTAATTAGCAAGAGTTGTTATTTCCCCTCGAGGTTTCTTTCGTTGGAGAAAAAAAAGTGTATCAAGGCATAAAAAAGACGTCAAAAGGAAAATAACATAACTGCCTACTCTAGTGTTGACATTCAGGACCAAGGATTGACCAAGACCTCAGTCAGTTGTCATGTCAGGGATGCTGGAAGAGCTTAAGCTAAGACCTTTAATGTCTAATCCTTTTTATGAAGGTAAGTTCCTTTCCATCTATGATGTTTTCTAATTTAAACTCAGTTAAAATTTTAGTAATGCATTGGCACGTTCTTTCTCGCATTGATGGTGGGTAATGGTATTACCCAAAATTTCGGTGCTTGGCTAAAATTTTAACATAGCTCAAATCCAATAATGTTATGGGTAGTTCTTCAAGCTATGAATGCCTACATTCATTGAAGCCCCTTTCCCTTGACCATTATCCCCCATATAAAAGGGTGTAATTTCATCCATGCTTGATTTATATAGTGAAACACTCATGAGTTCATTCACACAAAGATAGTGCTATTAAAACTTGAGGAGAAGTGGCACAAAGAGAATTTTGGATGTCTGAAACACGCACCATTCAATTTCGAAATAAAGCGATTCACACAACAAGGTACTCATAGAAATACTCCAAGGAGTAGTGATAGGTAGGTACACCGTACTCCTATTCATTACAATCCATACTCTCAATTTCTGTTGGTACAAAATCCTCAAATTAATAGGTCATAATGGTTTCGATACCCCTCCCTCCTCACAAAATTTGCGACGCTTCTGTAAAAAATTAAAACTCATATATGAGATGGAAGGCCTACCTATTTCCTCTGATATTGAACTAGGTATTTGTGGATTGTCAAGGATCGATGCTCAAAACCGGTCTCCTTGTCCTCTTTTACCCATCAAATCCTCATAATGAATTTTTACTTATTTTAATTTATTTGGATTATTTCTTTCTACAAAAATATTCTAAAGACTATAGATTTTTGCACATAAAGAAGAGTAATTCATTGATTCATCCTATTGTACCGCTTTCCTACACGATAGATTATCTCTGGTACTGTTGTGGCCAGCAACAACCCCCCTTCTTATTTAGTTTTATTACTAGTACTAAATAAGTGGGGACCCTTATTCAAAAAAATTTAGCACTTGTATTCCCTTTTTTAATAAAACATACTATCATAAACTTAGGAGGATACCAGAAAAATCTAAAAAGACTTAAGTTTTATGATAAGTTCAAATAGATCCACCTTCAATAAAGAACGTTGCATCACAAAAAAAGGTAATGGATGCCTTCCTACAAGCGGAATCACTAAGACTGCGAAATCGTGATGCCAAATTATGCACTAAAAGATACTCATTGCATCACATGCCTCAAATGTCACTTAAAGCTGAAATGCCTCAAACTACTGATATGCGATGGCGCATCTCGCAAATCGCATTTCGCAAAAAATACATTATAACGGATGATTGCCACACGCAACAGAGTAGCGATATTGTGATTCTGCGATATTGTGATCTGCGATATTGCGAAGAAAATCGCAAAATCACCTTATTACAGACCTACAAGGCTTATTGTTCGAAAAAGTTGTTTCCATAAACCGATGCCCAGTTATGTGTGTTAAGGTTAATTAATGAGTTGGTTGGCAATCATTAATGAAGTATGGTTTTGGTCTGATCGAAGAACCATTTCACGTAAGGTGATATATTTTATATGTTTTCTGCATTTAAAGCTTTCCCGTCACCTTTTCCTTATCGTTACTCTTGCCTCATTTGTAAATTGCAGGAGCGAAAAGCAGAGAAGTATACATAGCAGTGTTCAGGATATTATGGGAAAGAATGGTAACGCTCTGAGTTCTGAAGATAAAGAAATGACGCCCTTATACACAAACACCACCTGTAACAAAGATGTTGGTATTACTACTTAGGAAGTCATGTACAATCTACTCGAGGAAGAAAATCCTAGGATAACGGAGATTACAGCTACTGCAGGCTCACACGGGTCTTCTGAGGCATTAATTACAGAACTATCATGTTCGTTCTTACACCGAATAGTGGCGAGGCCTAAAAATCTTCCATGCATGGGCATGGTCAAATGGGTACTACACAATCTCATATCACGAATAGAGAATTTAAAGCTCAGAAACTAGAACTCACAACGTCTTTATTTTCACAAAATTTAAGTTTTATATCCTCTAACAAAAAACACGTAAGAGGCAAAAATCGCACCAGGGAACCTCAGATCGAGAAACAGAGGCAGTTTCCGATGCGCGATTAATGAAAATCACACATCGCCATGCAGAGCCCCTCAAAAAGGAAAGCCCCTAATCACTCAGTCACCTATAAGCCTGGAAATTGTAGGAAAAAGCACTAAAGGTGAAAAGCAAAACTTGAACACTAAAATGGTATTTATCAGGGATATTCTCAAGTGATATGCAAATATTTACCAAATGTACAGCACCTACAGACAAGCTAGAGACAGAAGGCTCAAGAGAAAGCAAAGTTCATCAAAAGGTTAACCAAGTTAAATTGGGATTCCTACTGGACATGGTAAAACCACACAGCCAGTGCATGACTCTCAAATGTATCATTAACTTTGCCGAGAAGATGGCGCCAGCACTTGCCGATTCCATTTTCACAGGACAGCTAAAGTTAGAAGTTAGCCATCCAACTCTCCTAAAGCAAATGCTAAATGCTTGCGACTACAAGGAATAGATACATAGATAGTTAGGTACTAGTTTTAGTTTTAGATTCAATTTTAGTTTTAATTTTGCTTTATTTTTTCCTGAAACGAGGATGGTCATTTAAACCGCATCCTACATTTTTTTAATAAATTACTTTTAGATTTAGCTATAGTATTTAAACCCTTCTCATGCATTTAGAGAAGGGTCCTAAAATTTGTCAAAAACTTGTCCTCAAAACATGCACTTTTGCACCCTCCGAGGAGGTCTTGTTGAATAAATGGAACATGATTTATTGATATCTGCTTTTAATATCTACTACTGATGTTGCACTTTTGTACTCTTAGTGGATGTTGGATTAAGAAGAGACAGATCATTATTGCTAAAGCTCATGAGTAGAACTAGTTATAAATCGTACTTTTATCTCTTAACTATTTTTGCTTTTGTGTTAAGGTGATATTCATGTTCAGTTATTTATATATGAATGCTTGAATGGTTGAGTTATCATTTAGCTCTTTTGTACGATAATAGCTATTTATTTATGCTTAATATATGAGTAACTTATTATGCAATATGTTTTCCACAATCGTTTCTTCTAACTTTTTATACGAAATGGTTTATATTTATTGAATTCTTTTCTCATAGCAATTGAATGATCTTTATTACTAATTGCCATTTGAAATCATTTTATATTGCAAAATTGAAAGATTAAATCCCGGGTTAGTTTAGAATTAGAATTTTTGTTCATTAGAATACGATTATATTAGATTTAGAAAAAAATCATTTTACTTAGGAATTATTAGAAAGGAAATATCAATTATCAACACACACACACACATAAACTGGGAAACTGGTCCCATATCCCCAGTCGAACCCACTATACCAAACGCAGAAGGAGCTGCTAACCAAGGTCCAGACCGGGTGGGTATTCCCCTTGTTGTAGACCCAACTTTTGGGGATCCAACAAGTACATACTCCAACATGAGATTGAGATAGAGCTCATCCTTATCAGTGGTTGAAAAAAAATAATGCTTTAGAGAAACAATATTTGGGTGATCCAAAACATGCATTGTTTGTAGTTCACGGTTCTTATATCCTTTGTCCTGCAGAACCCTTTTAATTTCTATAGTCTCCCATATCTATAAGAATTTAGCCTGGGCAAGGGAGAACAATTATAAAAAAATTACAATATGCTTATTAAATCCTGTAAAACGTACTATCAGTGACTTCTCATTCCTAGCATGAAAAAAATGACAAGCTACATGAAATTTTGAGGAATGAGTCCCTCAAGCTGGGTGATAGTATTCACACTATGCATGTTCACAACCCTTTTCAATCACATATCCAACCCCTGAAACAAATATTGAGCATTTGTACACTTATCTGATCAAGAAAAATATACCAAGAACATAGAATATTTTACACAGTTCTAATGAATTTCACTTGCAAAGCATCTTGCTACTTTTGGTTTTCTGTTAGGGATAAAATATGGTACAATAGTCTGACCCTTGAGTAAATGACAAGATACATTCAATTTTGAGGAATTTGTCCCTCAATGTGGACAGGAGTATTGACATTATGCATGTTCACAAACCTTTGAAAGTTCGCATAGCCAACCGTCAAATAGAGATTGAGTATTTATGTACTTAT
This sequence comes from Pinus taeda, assembly GCA_000404065.3. NCBI lineage: Eukaryota > Viridiplantae > Streptophyta > Pinopsida > Pinales > Pinaceae > Pinus > Pinus taeda. The sequence goes on along the minus strand of APFE031721015.1, from coordinate 22,333 downwards.
CTTATCAAAAAAAGGTAATCCAAGAACATAGAAGCAATGCAAGGGGAAAGCAGAGGAGCTTACAAATCCACCAATGCATGCTTAAAAGTTAAATAAGACATAGGATAAAAGGTTCAATAAAACTACTAAAAGGTCTACTATCACAAAAATTTTCACTTATTGTTGCAAGGTCTTCACTTGGTGACAAATATATGGAACTTGAAGGATTCATCAATCACCTTGGTTTCCTCCTCCAACATTTTGGATTATCAATTACCATCTCCAGGGTAGCTTCCCTATAGTACTAATTTTCTTCTAAATTATAAAACCTCAAGTGTTTCATGGCAAGTGAAACCATTTACCAATAGTGTTCATATGTTCGTAAGCTCAATGAATTGATTAAGAAAGACATTGAAGGTATTAGATTGAGTTTTATACATGGAAGGTTGTGTTATTGTTCTGTGTGCAAGGCTAGAAATTAATATATTCAAACATGGCATTTAGATTTGTCTTCTACAACATTGATCATACCTATCAAATAATTTTCAAACTTGTTCAATATCCCACCAGGAAATATTTGAACAAGACAATACAATATGGAAAATTAAAGGGTTTTCTTACTCTTCCTTTGAGGATAATTCCTATCCTTGTATATGGTTAAGGTAAGGTGGGTTTGAGGTAGTTAGGATGACTCTTTTATAGGTCTCTGAACATACTCCAATTCACCCACATTTATTTTGTCAATGGAACATATGAATTGAAGATGTGGGACAGATATCTAACAATATGGTAATTTTCAGATTTTTCGTTTATCCCAATATGAGTTTTAATGAAAATTTTAGAGCTGGTTGTAATGGTAAACCAATGCCTATGTATTCTATTGGGAATGTGGGGGTTAATGAGAGCAAAAATATGGATCCTTCTAGGATTAAATCAATTGAATATAGGCATATATCTTGACAAACCCATGTTGTTATGAATTTCAGAAGATGAATAATGAAACCGCTAAGTTAATAACATATATAGCTTCTAGTTAGTAAAGATTTCTAGTGCCTTCAAAAAATTTCTTTCCAGATCTGTCCTTTGTACCTATATGATTTTTAATGAATATCTTAAAGCTGGTTGGAAAGGTACACTAGTGCATATGTATTATGTTGGGTATATAGGGTCGAATCAAAGCAAAACTTGTGATCTTTCTAGTTTTAAACCATTGAATATAGGTGTATATCTAGACAAATCCTTACTTTTAAAATTTTTGAAGATGAACAATGAAACCACTAAGTTACTAACATAGATAACTTCTAGCTAGCAAAGAATTCTAATGTTGTTCAACATTTTCTTTCCATATAATGCAATCAAGAGTATAATAACATTTTTATCTAGAAATTCCAATAATATACACCAAAATAAAATATGATATTAACCAGTTTATATCTTGTCCTTGCTAGTGATTGCAACATCTCATGAATATTGCCATGCAATGGCTTGTAGCTAAATCCTCAAAAAGAATTCTTCATTTAATCATCCACAATGCTCAAAAAGAAATAGCTAATAGACAATAGTAATATGATTTATTTTCTCAATCCTCCAACAACCATTACAAATGAGAGGGGTTTCTTTATATAGAAAAAGAGCCAAACCCTCTTGAAAGAAAATAGCAATATTTGCCTAACTAAATATGAAAAAAAAAATATTGATGGTGGTTCCATATAGATATAAGAGTTATTTTCTAACAAATCTATAAGTTAAATCAACCATGAGAGAATTAAAACGACATCAAAAATATAAAATTACATCTCCTTTGGAACATGTAAGAAAAATATATAAGCAATCTCATGCAATCAAACTGCCAAGTGTCTCCCTGATAGAAGAAAAAGAGAAAGAGTGGATGCCAATTGTCATTTGTTGTACCAAAGTGGATGCAATAGCTAGTCCAGTTTCTACTTTTAGCTATTTGGTACCTTTTCCAAGTCAAATATGTTGGTCAAATGTTCAAACAACCATCATTTGGTCAAATAGTCAACACATGCATCCACAAAAGAATGATTAAGGTTGGTAGTTGTCAACAAGTAGGTATACCCCATTTGTCATGCCAAATATTAATGAAATAATATCTTATCGTATTCACATGCATGTCTAAATTAGTGCATGCCAATTATACCAACATGGCATAACAATATGTTATTCCCCTAGTGAACACGTAACCACAAAAGATTGGGCACCCATGATAGGTTTTGTAGTTGTGTGTGGATCTGTTGGACTCCCAACCCAAGATCCTGAATCAAAGTTTCATGCAACCTCATCGCTATTTCCAATGCTTTTGTCTGGGTTGAAAGCTTTTGCTAGGATATTGCTATCCTCAAATGTGGTGTCAAAGATGCCACAAACCATGTGCGGTATTGTGCATCCATTAGCATCATATTTGAATCTCCGCAAGCTTTTGAATTGCCCCATGACGGTTGCCTCAAACAATTGAAAGGAGACTTGAATATCTGTGGAAATTACAGTCTCAGTGCCCCAAGCTGTTCAAAGAAGGCATGGGACTATAAAAAAGTCTGCGGGAGAGCTGTGCAGAAATGCGGTTCCGCGTAGGGCCAGTAGGTCACCGGGATTGCAGTTGCACATGAGAAGCTGCGCTACTATGTGGGTAGGTTGGGAGATGATCGCTGATGTCACTATTCATGATAAGAAGGCTGAATTATGGTTGAAAGGAGTGGGCAGTGGGCTATTAATATAGGAATTTAGAGCTAGATACAAGAGGATCTTCCGCCAAGAAGATATTAATGAATTAGAAGTGGAGGGAATGGTCGAATTCAAATTGATAAGTCATTATAAAACCCCTTGTGCTAGCCCCAAGACAACACTTGGATATTTGAGATTTAGATCAGTATAGAGTAGTAAGCACCAAGCTACCTGGCCACCCATGAGTAAGTACCCAAGTGAATCCACAATGGAAACCATGTCTGGTACTAGAACTAGAGTGAGATTCATGGAGGTGATCTATCTGACCCAGGAAGAACCTGAAGAAATGGTCACTGCCCCAAAGGTTTCGAAGTCCCCACCCATGTTGTGACCCTAGAAAGACAAGCAAACTATGGGGCCAGTTCGGGTATCACCGCAATACAGTAAATTCTCAATCACAGAAAAGGGCAAAGCAATCACAACTGAAACAGAGGAGGAAGAGAAATATTTACAAGCCCTGATCGCTCATATTGAAGTACAAGCAAGCCAAGGATGGAATGTGTACTTATGGACAAAATCAAAGCAAATCATAGGACTAGCGCAAGGAGGGAAAGATAACTTGTTGTTACTATTTATCCTTTTACCTCTTCGCCATTATAAAAGGATATTATTGTGAGAAAAGTGGTGGAGACATCATTCGAGAATTACTATTGTATTTGTAACATTGATCATTGACTCTTGCAATTAAAGGAGAGATTGAACTGGCTGTAACTATTTTGAAATAATTAATATATAAAGCGGTTATTGTTCCTTCTCATCCACTTAAGTAATCTGGTGGTGTTCACTAGAAGCTAAGGGCCCAACCCTAGTGGATTCACTTGTTGTTCTTGTACCATTCTTTTATGATTTCTATCGTGTGATGGTTTGGTTTGATTTTCACTTATTGTTATCGCATTTCTTTGTTGTTTCGTATTTCTAGACTTAACGAAATTACTCTGTTTTACATGCTGCAAAAATATTGATTCCAGTTGTTATTATATGTGATCTAATTATCTGCTTCAATATCCTATTATTGTTGTTTCATATTTAGTCATTTAGTTTAGTGTTCTATTATTATTGTTTCCAATCCAATTATTTAGTTCAGCATGTTATCTTGAGATTCTCTACTGTAAAGAGTATTGACTACTCTTGTCTACACTCTCAAACCGAGATCCTAGATGTTCAGATTAGAAATTGTGTTTGGAAAATCAAAAAATTCAAAGAGAGATGAGTTCTTGTTATTGTATTCTTAACTAATACTTGAATGAAAGAATGATTTGGTTTCATTAGCAAATTGAGCTTTCTTTTAATTGTAATTAGAGTTATCTAGCTACATCCATTTACTCTTGTGTTTGAAAGAACTGTACTGCAATTTAGAAGCATTACTCTTGAGTAAACAACCGCCACATACTGTGTACACTCTTGAAATAGAAACTGTTACCTAGATTGACAACTAATGTGAAGATAATTAGGAGTTAAAAAGACACCTTTTATCACTCAACATTTTGGTGTCGTTGCAGGGGAGAGTTTAGCCATTTCTGAAGAATAGTGTACATCTGATTCTTGTCTGTTAGGAGAGAATTGTCTATTAAAAATGAAAGGTAAGAACCTACGTACGGAGCATGTAAAATGCCTGCTCCCCCGCCTGATTTCCAACAGAATTATTAAGAATTTAGGGTAGAGGTAAATATTTGAATTGTGTGTATGACTAAGAAGAAAAAAATTAAAAATAATCCAATTTCCCTACCCAAACCCAATAGATCTAAGGGACCGGTGACCCTTGGATGATCAACTTTCATAGACAACATCATAAGGAAAGCCAAATCTTAGCCATCAGTACGTCCTAGAAAAGTTGCTCCCAGACAATCTACTGACTCCCTTCGGGCCACAGGTTCACAATCTGTAGCCTTCATTGAGTTACACAGCAAAACAGAAGAGACTGAGTAGAGTTTTCAAGAAATTGAAAATTCTCGCCCAATTTATTTACAAGAAGGGAATTCTAGTAATCTCCATGAAGGAGGAGGAGAAACAGGGGAAACAGAGGAGCTAATGTCCCCTCAGCTAATAATTCAACCAAGAACACTCAGTGCCCCAGATAAAGGGAGTGTTGTTAAGTTCCTTCAAGAAGAATCAGGGGAACAGAGGAGTTAAGGTCCCCTCAGGTAGTAGTTCAACAAGAAACACTCATTATTCCCGATCACGAAAGTGTTATTAAGTAGATTCCCATCCCTTCTAGTCATCCTAGGAATAATCCTCTAAATATCCTAAAAGGCTATTGGCACATATTTGATAAAATGGCCCACAACCAACAAACACCTTAGACCTCCACATTGTAGTATCCCATCATTGGCATAGCAGCCAATGCACCTATGAAAGCAATTCCTCAGCAAAATATTCCTACCTTTCATGGGCTAACATCAGAGGACCCAGACGCATTCTTGTTTGAGCTTGATGTATTGTGTCGGGGGTATGATTATACCATTAATCCCTAAAAACTAAAGTTATTTCCCTCCACATTGAAAGGAGCAGATTTACGATGGTTTATGGGATTAGGTGGAGGCACAATAAACTATTGGGATCAAATGAAAAACTCTTTCCTAAAAAGGTATCAAGACTATTGCAGATCTAGGGAATTGAAAGACAAAATATTTCAGATGGTAGTAGGACCAAGTGAATCATTAGAAGAATATGTGGAAAAAATTTAATATAACCTTTAGTGGTCTCCCTATGCAACTCTGCCTTTACCTGATAATGTGCTGAAAACTATACTAATTAAAGGGAGGAAAGAACAATGGGTAGAAACATTGAATATTATGGGTAAAGGGGATATATATCAGGAAACTTTTGCTGACATCATTAATTTTTGTATCAGGTGTTCAAGAGGTAGCACAAGATTGAAGCTAGCAGAATGCGACATCATCACAAGGGATAACAAAATCTCTGGTGGAGGTATAACTCACACAGAAATTGGCAATCTGCTAGAGGATTTCAAAACTGATATTCTAGGGACTTTGATAATGAAATTGGACATTATGCAAGCCAAACAAAAGCAAGAAGAATCAGAACAAAACATGGTGATATTTTGTCCTAGATGCAGAAAGAAGCATAGCCAAAAAGAGTGCCTGCTAGATATGGTCCAAATCTACGCCATATGTATGAAAGATCACGCCATAGAAAGTTGCCCATCACTCCCAGGATTGAAAGCAGTTTATAAAGAAGTGGAAGAAGAAATAGAACTGATATACCTGATAAATCAGTGCCTCCAGTGGCAAGCACGACCAACAGGTACTCCCATTGACCCATCCTCTTCTTTTCAACCTCCACAGTATAATGCTCAACAATACCTGGGAACCATGTGGCACAACCAGCCATCCTTTTCAAATTGGTCACAACAACCATTCTGGCCCAACAAATTGAATAAAAATAATAATTGGCCAAATTCCTCTTACTTCCCATCGTCTTGGAAAAATAATGCATATCAATCCCAATGGCCACCCTCAACTTCACAGAATCAGAATTGGCAGTGGAGCTAGCAGAGACCTACAAATCAGCCAGCAGGAACAATCCCCCTACCTCAACCCACACTGCCAGCACCTTACACATTGCAATAGAACCCCCACACCAACTTAAGACCATAACTCCCAAACCAACTCAACCCAAACCCCAACCACAAACTGGTTCAACCCATGCAAATTATTGAAGGACCAAAACCAAAAACCAAGTTAAGGGAGTGCAATGACCTTCAATTAAGATCTGGGCATATAATAGAATCAGAGGGGGATACAAATTTTCAAATTGAAAATCCGTTACCTGGAGAACAAGCACCACAAGAAGAGAACATGGTTAGATAGAAAACTCATGAACAAGCAACCAAATCTTCTCCACCATTCCCAGAATGACTAATCATACCTCACCCAATTGAACACCTTGATTTTGATCTTTTGGGAGAATTGAAAAATTTGTGTATAGAAATACCACTCCTCCAGCCTATTCAAGACACCCCAATTTATGCAAAAACCATCAAGGAATTATGTACGAAAAAGCAAAAGAGGAAAATAACAAAAAAAATCCAATTGTCCAGGTAGTTAGTACCTTATTTGATTTACTATCACGAAGAGAAACACCTGTAAAATATGAGGACCCAAGAAATCATATACTCGCGGTGCAAATAAATGGATGCTCCTTCCCTAAAGCCTTAGTTAATTTAGGAGCAAGAAGCAATATTCTTACAACCACAACTTGTCAAAATCTTGGCATTACATCATTGGACCCAACCACAACCTTGTTGGAATTGGTTGACCAATCAGTAGTCAAACCAGAAGGCACATTACATGATGTAATGGTGTCATTAGACTCTTCAGAATACCCTGTGGACTTTCTAATCATCAATCCTAGGAACTGACTCGATGGACACCCCTAATTCTAGGTAGACCATGGCTAGCAACTACAGATGCTTACATTACCTATCAAATAGGCAGCATGAGTATAGCAAGAGGAAGAAATGTAAAGAATTTAGCCTTATATCCTCTAGTTAAGCCAAGTTTAACAATAATCAAAAATAGAAAACAACCTGTATCATATCTAACTGAAACATTAGATCACCACTATCCATATAAGATGCTCTTGAATTTAAAGGTCAAACAGAAGATGACATCATTAACACCTACATTAACGAATCAAAAGTTGGATCCCATCTAAAATGTCACATGATCAAAGCAACATTCGATATTGAAGTAGAAGAAGATCCCCTAAAAGATATTAATGATCAATCAATACCAACAACCTCTATTTATAACAACAAAACCACAGAAACTGAACCGGGAAAAACTTTGAATATTAACAAAAAATTGACTGCTGACCAAGAATAGAAACTTGTCCAACTCCTAAGAAAATATAAAGAGGCCTTTGCATGGGATTACCTAGACATGAAATGAATTGACCCCCAATTGTGTATGCACCATATCTATAAAGAAAGGGATGCCAAACCCATTCGACAACCTCAGCGGAGATTAAATCATCATCTTAAGGATATTGTTAAAGCTGAATTGCAAAAGCTTCTTGATGTAAACTTCATTTATCTAATATCTGATGGAAAATGGGTGTCTCCATTAGTAGTGGTGCCGAAAAATAATGGGAAGTGGCAGATATGTGTTGATTATAGAGAACTCAATAAAGCAACCCAGAAAGACCATTTCCCCCTTCCATTCATTGACCAAGTCATGGACACACTGGTAGGAATGAAATTCTTTTCTTTCCATAATGGCTTCAGCGGATACAATCAAATTCAGATTGCCCTTGAAGATCAGGATAAGACTACCTTTACCTACCCTTGGGGAACATTTGCTTACAAGGTCTTACCCTTCAGGCTGTGCAATGCACCTGCCATTTTTCAAAGGGCTATCCTCAACATTTTTTCAGATTTAATAAATGAAGGGCTTGCATTGTATATGGATGACATCACAACTTATGGAGATGACTTTGAGCCAGCATTACAAACATTAGAAAAAGTGCTACAAAGATGCATTGCCACCAGGCTCTGTTTAAGCCATGAAAATTTTCATATGATGATGACCGAGGAACTCATCTTGGGACATTATATCTCAGCAACTAGAATACAAGTAGATCCAGCTAAAATTCAGATAATTCTTTTAATACCTACCCCTTCCACACAAACAGAGGTACACAGTTTTTTGGGATTTTCTGGTTATTACAGAAGATTTATAAAGATTTTTTCTTAGATTGCTGCACCATTATATGCACTAATAGGAAATATTGATTTCCTTTGGATAGATAAATGTGACAGGGATTTTGAGGATTTAAAAGGCTTGCATCAATAGCCCCAGTGCGAAGGGGCCCAAACTATGATTTTTCATTCCAGATTTCATCTGATGCTTCAGACACAGCAATCAGAGGAGTTCTCGACCAGGAAGAAGATAAAAAACCGTATGCAATTTATTATATTAGCAGAAATATATCTCCTACTAAATTAAATTATAATGTGACTAAAAAAGAATTTTTAGCTATAATATATGTTGTTAATAACTTCCGACATTATATAACTGGATATCCTATAGTTTTATATACAGACCACTCTGCCATTAAATATCTAGCGAATAAACCTGTTACAAATGGAAGAGTGACAAGATGGTTGATTCTCTTCAAGGAATTTGACATCACAATTAATGATTAGCCTGGAAACGAAAGCCATGTAGCTAATTTTCTCCCACTAATGCCAAAGCCAGCTGGCGCAGCTGCAGTTGAGGATCAATTTCCTGATGAACATTTATTTACTATTACTGTCAAAATGCCATGGTATGCAAATGTTGCAAATTATTTGGCAGTAGAAAAAATTACCCAAGCACCTAACGCCTAATGAAAGAAAACAAATAGTGTAGCGGAGTACCTGATTCTCTTGGATCAAGGGCTATTTATTCCATACAGGAAAAGATATGTACATTACAAGATGCATTCAGGAAGATGAACTATTTGACATTCTAAAAGCATGCCATGATGGCCTGTGCAGTGGACATTTTGTAGACCGCAGAACCGATCACAAAGTCTTACAAATAGGTTATTACTGGCCCACTATCTTTAAAGACACTAAAAGGTTTGTTTAAGCATGTGATAGATGCCAGAGGGCAGGATGCCATGGAAAATCTGATGAGATGCCTCTGAACCCACAATTAGTAATCGAGCCTTTTGAGTAGTGGGCGCTAGATTTTATTGGTCCTGTTAACCCATCGTCTAATCAAAAAACATAAATACTAGTCACAACAGAATATGTTACTAAATGGGTTAAGGTAGACGCATTACCAAGGGCAACCAAGGATTTAGTGATACATTTTCTTTTCCAACTATTTGTGCAATATGGCCTATCGAGAGATATAATTACAGATGGAGGACTGCAATTCGTAGGCAACAAGATTGCTGCAACATTGAGAAATTACCATATTTTCCACAAAATTACAACTCCATACCAAACACAGGAAAATGGCCAAGTAGAAATCACTAATAAGGTAATCGAGGCAATACTCACAAAAACAGTTGCATCACACAAATGTGACTAGGCCTCGATATTACCAGCAGCCTTGTAGCTATACCATACAACATGGAGAAATTCCAAGGGATATTCACCATATCAACTAGTATTTGGAAAGGAACCTATCTTCTCAATCAAATTCAAAATTCAAACATTAAGAATAGCACGAGAGGTAGGTTTGAACCTAAATGAAGCTTAGATCAATAGATTATAGCAAATCAATGAATTAGATGAAATTAGGCTATCATCTCTTCAGCACGCTACATTAATCCAACAACAAAGAGCAAAATGGCATGATGCCCTTATTAAAATGAATATCTTCCATGAAGGAGATTGGCACTCCTATACAATTCTAGGTTCCAGGATTTCCCCAAAAAACTCCAGACTAGATGGTTAGTACCTTATGAGATACAAAAGGTGCATGATGACGGCACCATCACATTAGCAACCATTGATGGATCCGGCTTTTCTTTTAAAGCAAATGGTCATCGAGTGCGACTTTATCGCAAACCACTTACCAGGGAGTCCTTTTGCCAATAGTTACGGGAATATTCCACCATGCAAATTCTCGCTGAGGAGGGTAACCCATCCTCAACATCAATCTAGTGAACAATTCATTTGTTTTTGAATTTTGTATATAAACTTTTCTTTCTATCTGAATTTTCTTGTATAAACTATAAATAAACTCTTTTTCTTGATTTGGTTGTTGCATTTAAAGAACAAATGTTGTTCCCTCCTAAAGAACAATTGTCCTTCCTCTAAAGGAACAACAAATTTTGGTACAGATTTTTGTGCTATTCCATTTAAGAAACACTTGCCGTTCCATTTAAGGAACAATAGTCATTCCATTTAAGGAACAACAGTTTTCTGTTTATTTGATTTTCTTGTTGTTCCATTGAAGGAACAAATGTGGTTCCCTCTAAGGAACAGATGTTGTTCCGTCTAAGGAAGAGATGTTGTTAAACAGACGTTGTTCCCTCTAAGGAACAACTGTCGTTCCATTTACAGAACAGTAGTCCCCTGTATTTATGATTTTCATTTTGTTCCCTTTAAGGAACGGTTGTTGTTCCCTCTAAGGAACAACAGTTGTTCCCTTTAAGAAATAGCAGTTTGGTAGGTGTCTACTTTTTATTGTTCCATTTAAGGAACAACTGTTGTTCCTCCTAAGGAACAACTGTTGTTCCTCCTAAGGAACAACAGTCGTTCCATTTAAGGAACAACAGTTTCACATGTTTCTTTGCACTGTTCCATTTAAGGATCAGTTGTTGTTCCCTCTAAGGAATAGCAACCATTCCATTTAAGGAACAACAGTTTCACGTGTTTCTTTACATTGTTCCATTTAAAGAACAGTTGTTGTTCCTTCTAAGGAACAACAACCATTCCATTTAAGAAATAGCAGTTTCATGTGTTTCTTTTTTATCTTCCATTTAAGGAACATTTGTTGTTCCCTCTAAAGGACAGCAGTTGTTCCATCTAAGTAACAGCAGTTCTGTTTACATTTGTTTTCGTTGTTCTATTTAAGGAACAATTGTTGTTCCCTTCAAAGGAACATCAATTGTTCCATCTAAGGAACAACAGTTTCATATGAGAGTACTTTATGATGTTCCATTTAAGGAACAATTGTTGTTCCTCCTAAGGAACAACTTTCATTCCTTCTAAGGAACAACAATTTTTTATTATTTGCTTTTTGATGTTCCTTCTAAGGAATAGCAGTTTCGCTTGGATGTTAGGGCCCTATACTACTAGTGTTACCCCTTATTGTTATTAGTACAACCCTCTCATTATATTGATGTACCTATATAGTGCCCATATTGTTACTATTGTGCCCCATAGAAGCCCACTATTGTTATTATTATGCCCTTACATTATTATTGTTATGTCGGCTCTGATTATATTATGACCCTTTAGACTCCTATATATAGAAAGGAGTATTTTCATTGTATCATCCAAGAATTGTTCATTTGTGTAATGTAAAGGAGGTTTCCCCCTCGAAGAGGCTGAATTCTAGGTGTTTCAACTATCTTTTCTATCTTTTTGTGAGTTGGTTTCATAACATTTGGTATCAGAGATTTGGATTCTAGGGTTTCGTTGCTCCTAACAAATCATCATGGCATTTTCACTATAGAATTTTTTTTGCGACGTCTCAGAAGCGAAAAAAAAAACCCATTGGAGACAAAATCGCACTAAATCTCGGATCCGCATTTCAGAGCTTTTCGCGCTATATTTGTGGAGATAGGATCTAACGAAGTTGGTCTTTTTGCAGACTCCTAAATTACATTCCAAACAGGTGACCTAGGAAAACTCGTCATAACTTTCTCTCTGAACATTAGATTGAAATTTCATAAGAAGGTACAAAAATAGGACGGACTATAGTTTCTTGTATACATTTTTCAGAGCCAAAGGTTGAAAAAGTGACACATGGCACGTCATACAAGTTAGATCTACTGAACTAGTCTATAATTAGGTCATTGTGGGAGATTTGGCATTACTCCTCCTTGGAGAATCAAATTTGGATCAGACTGGTGGCATTGGAAAGAGGACCCAGATGGCTACTGTAGGTAGCAATTTTAGAACTTAAAGATTCGAAAGTATAGAGTTACAGTCGTTTCAAGATTGAGCTCCTAAAATCAAGAAAAAGCAAGCTGAGGAAGTTTGATGGCAAGGATCCGGTAAATTGGATACTTCAAATGGAGCAATATTTTGATCTACATGGTGTACTACTGTTAAAAAAGCTATGTATTTCATTTTCATATTTAGAAACAGATCAATTTTTATGGTATAAAGGGCTTTGTTCTCATAAACAACTTGTTACGTGGTCAATTTTCATGGAGGAAATGATAGCACATTATGAGGATACAAAGAGCAACACCTTCTTTAGAGAAACAGCACAACAATTGGAAATAGTAAAAGGGCTTTGTTACATAGTGGAATGTAAAATTATGGCAACAAGGAATTCTACTCCTCACAACTATAAAGATGGAAGTGTTGTTTCTTCTAGCCTTCCACAACCTACAAATGTTACACCACAACAATTGGAAGAAAAAAGAGAAGAAGGGCTTTGTTACAATTGTGATAGAAAATGCACTAAAGGTCATAAGTGTGCCGAGAAGAAATGATTTTACGTACAGTATGAAGAGGAGGAAGAAAGGATCAAGAAACATCAAAATAAGAGGATATATGCCAGGACCCAACCCCAGAGAAAGAAGAAATGAGTCAGACCATATCTTGTAAAGCATTGGCAAGAATTACCACTCCTCGAACTCTCAAGATAGAAGGACATATCAAGAAGAAAAACGTGCAAGAAGTGAAAGATCACATCGAGAAAGAAGAAATGAATCCAACCATATCTAGTAATTCATTGGTTGGAACTACCACTCCTCAAACTATCAAGATAGAAGGGCATATCAAGAAGAAAAATGTTCAAGAAGTGAAAGATCACATTGAGCATCAAGAAATGAATCCAACCATATCTTGTAAAGGATTGGAAGAAATTACCACTCCTCAAACTCTAAAGATAAAAGGACATATCAAGAAGAAAAAGGTTCAAACAGTGAAATATCACATCAAGCATTAACAACAAGTTCTCCACTTTTTAAAGGATAATGCCACTTTGGTGCAAAATCGAATGAAACAACAAAGTAGTGAAAAATGTTTTGATGTAGGTGATTGGGTATTTTTACTGCTACATCTCAAGCAAGCTATTTATGAGCAGGAAATGTTGGCAATACTACATGCACTTAGGAAATGGCAACCTTATCGAATGGGAAGACACTTCAAGGTAAAAATGGATCATGATAGTCTTAAATACTTTTTAGAATAACTATTATCTTTAGAAGAATAGAAGAAATGGGTCACAAATATGTTTGGTTATGACTTTTACATCATTTATAGAAAAGGGGAGCAAAATTTTGTTGTAGATGCACTCTGAAGAAAGGATGAGGATGTCAAAGCATTGTTTTGTGCTATTTCTATTATCCACCCAGATTGGGTAAACAAAGTAAGGGATGAATGAAATAAGGATGAAGAAGTGTGGCCACTCATTCAAAATTTGAAAAATATCCCAATTCAAACAATATTGATAGAACTTGAAGAGGAAGGAAAAATCATATTGGAACCTGGAGTAGTCATAGAAACAAGAACCCAACAGCTACAAAATTGATCAATTTCAGAGTATCTCATCAAGTGGAAGAACTTACCTGCTGAAGATTCCACATGGGAGGACAATAATTTTATACAGAAGCATCAAGAACTACTCAAGCATTGAGGAAAACACTTTTTGAAGGAGAGGGGCATGTTAGGCCCCTATACTACTAGTGTAACCCCTTATTGTTATTAGTACAACCCCCTTATTATATTGATGTACGCATGTAGTTCCCATATTGTTACTATTGTGCCCCATAGAAGCCCACTATTGTTATTATTATGCCCATACATTATTATTGTTATTTCGGCTCTGATTATATTATGACCCCTTAGACTCCTATATATAGAAAGGAGCTATTTTCATTTGTATCATCCAAGAATTGTTCATTTGTGTAATGTAAAGGAGGTTGTCCCATTGAAGAGGCTGAATTCTAAGTTGTTCAACTATCTTTCCTATATTTTTGTGAGCTGGTTTCATAACATTCCCTCTAAGGAACAACAACCATTCCATTTAAGGAACAACAGTTTCGTGTGTTTCTTTGCGATGTTCCATTTAAGGAACAATTGTTGTTCCTTCTAAGGAACAACTACCATTCCATTTAAGAAATAGCAGTTTCATGTGTTTCCTTTTTATGTTCCTTTTAAGGAATAGTGGTTATTCCCTCTAAGGGACAGCAGCTATTCCGTCTAATGAACAACAGTTCTGTTTAAATTTGTTTTCATTGTTCTATTTAAGGAACAATTGTTGTTCCCTTCAACAGAACATCAATTGTTCCATCTAAGGAACAACCATTTCATATGAGAGTGCTTTACGATGTTCCATTTAAGGAACAATTGTTGTTCCTCCTAAGGAACAACTGTAGTTCCTTCTGAGGAACAACAATTTTTCATTATTTTCTTTTTGATGTTCCTTCTAAGGAACAACAGTTTCACTTGGGTTTGTTTTAATGTTGTCCCTCCTAAGGATCAGCACTTTCATTTGTGTCTCTTTGTCCATTGTTCCTCCTAACGAACATTTATTGTTCCCTGTAAGGAACAGCAAGTTCGTGTCCTATTATTTTTCTCTCTTTTTTCTGTTCCTCTTAAGGAACAATTATTGTTCCTCCTAAGGAACAATAGTTTCGTATGCAATTTTTTTGTGTTTTTGTTGTTCCTCCTAAGGAATAGTAGTTTTGTGTGCAGTTTTTTGTCTTTTTGTTGTTCCTCCTAAGGAACAACATCAATTCCTTTTAAGGAACAACACCTTCTTTTGTGTGTATTTTTTTGTTGTTCCTCCTGAAGAACAACACTCTTTTTGAGAGGTTTTTCTTTATAAAATAAGCACCTTGGAAAAATTATTTTATTCTCTACCATCCTCTATAGGGAAAGAATACAAACATATATGTAAAGATACAAAATTTGAAGGTTATTGGAACAAGCAAATCAAAGAAAAACTTATCATCTTTAATGAGATTGCTTTGTATTGATTAGAAAAGGGTAGGACACAACTATCTATATCACTTTGTTGTCCTTATCTTCACTATAACTCAAATTGATTGATTATTTGTACCATGTTGGTTCTTCTCTAATCCCCATAATTCTCTTTGCTTATTATCATTCAATAACAGTAAGGACATATTTTCTTCTATTGATATGTTCAGACTTCTTCCACCATCCCTACTCTTAAGGAGTGCTAAGCCACCCTCTATATATAAAGAAGAAGTGCTATCAAAAAGAAAAAAAAAAAAGAATGAAATAAAATTAAATAAATAATATATATATATATATATATATATATATATATATTATATATATATATTTTTTTTATTATTATATTATATATATATATATATTATATATATATTATATATATATATATATATGTTTACTAACAATTCTATGATTTTTCAGATAGAGGATAGGGGGTCCCATCATGAGCTAGCCTACCATGATCATAAGGAAGCAGTGAAGTGGCATTCCCACTATGGCCACCACACCAGGGATATGATCCAATGGACACATTAGAAAAATAAAAGTCCTTGGAACAGGAGGTCTCATCACGAGTCGGCCTACCCACCTTTCACTTCTTCACAGTGAATGGTGTTATGATCCACCTAGTTACCAAACCAGCACAATGGCCTCCATTCTGACATGACAAGGAACTTTCCTAATTATACATAAAGGATCATGGTTCCAACGGGTGAAAAAGAAACTCTGTCAAGGTTCTAAACACATGTGGGCAACAAAAGCTCTGCTGATGGTATTGGAGTCATATTTTATACATCAATAGTGATTATAATTCCCTTTTGTTATTTCTTTATCTTTATTATAGAAGAGATTATGTTCCTAATTCCCTTTTTTTTGAACCTTTATGCATGAGATATTGTTAAAAAGTCAATCATAATGGTTTAAGTGGAATAATGACTGCATAGCATCTCGCCCACATCAGATGTCCTTTCTCCCTCTTTGAATCACTCCATGGAATCTCCACATTTATTCATAATTTTCATTTTATGCATTGATTTTAGCAACTTCATATTTTTGTGATCTTATCATAAATATGTATACCTTGCCATTTTTTTTACTACTTTATGATTGCCACCAGTACATCATTCCCTCATTTAACTGGTCGAAGGCGACCTATCATTTTTAAGGGGGGGGCGTGTGACATCCAAAGCACTATTGCATGCATTTTAGTCCTTTATTTGGTTGTATCAAGCTACATGATATCCCATAATAGCAATTTTTTAACAGTATATATATTAAGAAAGTATTATCCAATATTAATAACTTCTTGTTCCATTGTTGGCTCTGTGTATTTCTGTGTTACCTGTGTTAAGCTAATAGTGCGTAGAATTCAGACAAAATGGGAGGACGATCAGTGCACAGGGAGCCACAGATACTATCTGTTTCCAATGCCACCTGAGAAATTCTAGTATGGCCATGATGGGTCACAAATTTTACACAACTACAGCAACCCAGTGAACCTGTGGCTATCGAATTTTTATAGAATTTACAAGATGATCATTATATAATAAGAGGAAGGCGAATGACAGTAGCAGATGTATTAATAGCTGAGGTGTCTAGATTACCAGCAGTCAGAGCCATATGGATGCATAAAAAATTAAGGCTACAAGACGCCATTGCCTCCTTTCAGGATGAGGGACAAAACCTGATTGACAGAGCTAGCCAGAGTTGTTCAAAGCTATATCACATGCAACAGAAGAAGAGATGTGGTAAGGCCGCACCACCTTAAATTATTAGTAGATCTAAAATAGAAATGTTCTATAAACTTTCCTACATATTTGAATTTCTTGTTGCATGACGCTGCTCAAATCTAAAGAAATCCCAGCATATAAAGATTGTTGTAATTCATCATTATTTAATTAGGCTTATAGTAAGCTACAACCTCACCCAACAGAAAACTAGTTGGGAAGAATTAGTGTTTACTATAGAGGGGGGTTAGCCTTACCTGCCCCAAAAAGGAAAAGGACTACTAGCACAACAAACAGACCACAAAAACGCAGACGCTATGCCAAGACAAGCTTAGGAACAATTGAAAACCTCTAGGGTAGCAGCAGCCAACCCTTAGAATTATCTAGACCTGAGAACGAGCAACCCTTACAGCTAGAAGGAAGAGATAACCAAGAGTCAGAACTTGAGGAGGAAACAGAGCATACTAGTGAAGAGGAGAGGGATGAAACATAACTTCCCTTAACTCCTAGCATAAGTCCACCACAAGACTCATTACATGATGTTGAATAGGCCCAGATTTTGGCCAATATTAGTGAATTCATATAACCCGAAAGCCCAATCAACCTTAATGTTGAAGTAGATAAATTAGAAGAAATCTCTGCCCACAATAGGAGCATTACGGAAAATATAAATGGTGAGGAAGAAATAGGGGTAGAAGTTACTCAGGAAGAGGTAGACCAAATTAGGAGCACACATCCAAAAGAACCTCGTCATGTCAATTTGAACATAGAATATGTGGGCCAAATAGGAGAGACGGAAACCAGTCAGGGCAAAGACACATCCCTTGGAGAGCAAAGCTCAGGTGAGCAACCGAGCTTACTAATAACAGAAACGGTTAGTGAAATAGTTGTTCCTCCCAAAAAGAAGAAAATAAAAATTGAAAGGTTTAGAAAGGAACAGCAGAGGCTACAAAAATTAATTAAAAGACTTTGGCAAAAGATAAGGACATTAAAAATGGGAAAAGTTTCAAGCAGAACCCCAGAAACGGTGAACGCATCCATTCAAATTGAATTTCATGACATAAGGGTTACTGGGACTCATACTGAGCCCATATTCATTCAAACGGATAAGAAACAACATGCAACTATTACAGAACCAGTTTCCCAAACAAAGAATGTAAATTTTTGTAATGTAGTTGTTCAAATCGAGGCAATACCCTCCAACAACATAGAAACCCAGACAAATATCCAAGCCAAAGATATTTTGATGTGCAGTGACCCTTATATAATAAATCTTCAAGAAAATATGGCACAGGCTCCGCTGACCATAGAAAGGCTTGAGGATTAAACTATTCCCCAACAGAGATACCAGGATTTACAAAGGCAACTACAGGATATCAATGTGTCAGAAAGTGAGACCTTCGATAAATATCGAAGGGCAGAAGAAAGAACTAAGAAAATAAAGATCAGACTAGAGACAGTCATTCATCAAATGGATATTCTTTGTTCACTATACACAAATTTTTTGGGATGCAGGTCCCTTGCCAATAACTACACTTTATTTTTGTTAGAAAGGTATTTATAGCTAAAAATCAAGGCTGTCACGGCAGCGAAACCCATAGAATTGAAAATTGTTGAAGATTTCATAAACTACTATAAACACCATGGAGTGAAAGTTCAACGATTACTCTGTGATTTTTACTTGCATAATTTTTTATTGGATGAAGAATTGGAGAAGAATCCCATCCCTTTTGTGGGGGACGTACAATTTCAAGACTTCATTTCATTTGTTGTTAACCAATTGAAATGGTTTAAAGCCCATAATACATTCCAGAGGCCGGAAAATGGATTGGAACTTTGGGTCAAAGGAGAACTGAAGAACCCACTACAAATGCTGGCCAAACAAGAAAGCTTGATGAAAAGGGAAGGAGTAATCCAGATCTTGGGGCCCATTCACAAAGAAATTGTCCAACAGGGGGTAGAGTATTTTCTCTCTATTAAAGACAACTCCTTGGCTATAGATAAATTCAGATGGATAGTTTCCAATCGTAATGTATAGGACACAAAAACATTTAACTATAAAAACTTTAAATTGGCTGTAGATCGCTTTGTTATTTATAGCAACCCAATCTTCATGGAAGGCGCATACTGGTAAGTTGTCGGTTCCATAGTCCTATTGTCTAGTATCCTGCAGAAGACTATAAAGCTATATATGAATTACCTGAAGGAAAAATAGGACACATTTTTGAAACCTTGGCCAAGAATCATGGGTTCAGACCGCTTCATGACATTCCTTCTCCAGCCTATTCCTTGACTACTCTACATACAAACTATATGGTTTTCATGAGGGCATGAAAAAGGGTAAGCAAGGGAGTATGTTGAGTCATGGAAAAGGTATGCATATATTATTTATTTCATCATCGTTTTCTTTAGTTATATCCCTTCTACACCCTAAAGTGTTAATATATCAAAGGATTATGGTAAAAAGGAGGAAATTATCTATCATCATGATTTAGTTGACCATTGTCCCTCTTTAAGTAGGAAAAAGATGAAATGGGACAACTACTATTCCTCAGCCAAGGGACAGCAAAAAGACAAGCAAGCCAAGGATGGAGCATGTAGTTATGGACAAAAGCAAAGCGAATCATAGGACTAGCGCAAGGAGGGAAAGATAATTGAACTTAGAAGATTATGTGAATCCCTCAGCATCTCTTGATCCTGAGGGACTATTGTTATTGTTTATCCTTTTACCTCTTCACCATTATAAAAGGCAGTGATTGTAAGCACAGTGGTGGAGACATCATTCGAGAATTACTATTGTATTTTTAACTTTGATCATCGACTCTTGCAATTAAGGTAGAGTGCGAACTGGCTGTGACTATTTTGTGATAATTAATATATAAAATGGTTGATATTCCTTCCCATCTACTGAAGCAATCCGACAATATTCAGTAGCGGCTAAGGGCCTGGCCCTGGTGGATTCTCTCTTTTTCATGTACCATTCTTTTATAATTTATGTCGTGTGATGGTTTGGTTTCATTTCCAATTATTGTAATCGCATTTATTTGATGTTTCATATTTCTATACTTAACGAAATTACTCTATTTTACATGTTGCTGAAATATTTATTCCAGTTGTTATTATCTGCAATATAATTATCTACTTCAGTATCCTATTATTTTTGTTTCAAATTTAGTCATTTAGTTCAGCATTATATCGTTATTGTTTCCAATCCAATTATTTAGTTCAACGTGATATCTTAAGATTCTCTATTGTAAAGAGTATTGGCTACTACTATCTACACTCTCAGGCCGAGATCCCTGTTGTTCAGATTAGAAATTTCATTTGGAAAATCAATCAGTTCAAAGAGAAATGAGTTATTGTTACTGTATTCTTGATTGATACTTGAATAAATGCATGATTTGGTTTCATTAGTGAAATGATCTTTCTTTTAATTGTAATTAGAGTTCTCTAGCTGCATCCATTTAATCTTGTGTTTGAAAGAACTGTACTACAATTTATAAGCATTAGTCTTGAGTAAAAAACCACCACATACTGTGTACACTCTTGAAATAGAAAGTCTTACCTAGATTGATAACTAATGTGAAGATAATTAGGATTTAAAAAGACACCTTTTATCACTCAACAAATCTCATGAGGAAATGTCACACAGATGAGGTGCCAGCTTCTGTCATTACGCTCATAGAGCAGTGTGCAGAGGGGGTTCAGTTCAACTGGGCGCAGTTTCTCTTTGATGAATTTTTGACGAATTGTAGGGAAGCCCAGGAGTAGGTTAAGACTTTCCACTATGCACGGTTGCTCCTATCGATCCTGCTGGTTGCAGGGGAGCAACCGAAGGGAATCCATTTTCCCAACATTGAGAAGCACCTCCCTAAAGTCGTGAGGTATAACTCGCTCCAAGCTACAAAACATGCCACCAGGGTTCGCGAGATCAAGATATTTTGGATATTTATGGAGGCAAGTATACAAACATGGATCGACCGCAAACCACGGTTATCCCTGATAGTATACAATAGGTTGCATAGTGCGACCGAGTTCAAGGTGGATATGCATAATTTGTATATCTAGGCATGAAAGGATCAAATTCAAACATGGGTAAAGCTTCTGTTCATTGCAATGGATGATACAATTTTCGAGGCAATGGTGGCATGGCCCCCAAATTGGTGCACCCCAATGTGTCCAAATTAGAAAATATTGTAGCACAGCAACAGAAGTAGGAAATCAAACTATGCATCACAAAGTTGGCAGAAAGAACGTGTCAGGAATAGAAAGCGACCATGCAGCAAGAAGTGACCGACATAGCAGCAGAACCCACCATTGCACTAGCCAAAGAGATTGTGGAGGATTAGGAAATGTCCATCGAGTAGGACATACAGGGGGAAGTGGAGACACAAGAACGCATAGACTCGATCACAGCATCGACCCAACTTAAGATGTCATGCAGCTAGGAGCAGCCACCTGCACACAAAAGGACAAATACAACAAGGACCTTGGAGGGAGATCTTCTTGCTAGCGGCAAACCAGTGTGTGATGTCACTAAGAATGCTCTAGAGGAGTTGATGAGAGAGCAGACAACTACGTTGGGGGCACTCAAAGCACAATTGCAGAATTACAGGTGCAACCCCAAAGAGGGATGATGCCAAACCTGGTGAAAGGTACATCTGTGGTTGAGTAGATGGTGTGTGCCTACACACTGAACACTTTAGTGTTACCAACAGGTGTCATCCTAGCAGAAGCTGAAGGTGACATGAGGAGTTGGGGGTTGAATTTGGCCGCCCTCCCTAGAGAAACCCTATACCAACTACAGGATGGGTAAACGCTAAACTCTGCACCAGGGAAGGCCACACCCTCTAGTTTTTAATGGAGGAAAGGGGAAATATGGAATAGTTTAGTCTATGGCACAATGACTTGGTTGCAGACAACCAAATATTAGAACAGGCCATGGAAGAGGTCTATAACAGTGTACCCGAGCTAGCTTTGCTAGCAGAACTTCTAGCAGTCGAAAAGATTCATCACATGGCGGCAGGATTCCGTAGGGCCCAAGAGGAGGCCATGAAAACTCAGTTGGAGTTGAATTCACAGATTACGGAGCTAAGGCTAAAAGCATAGCCCACTACATGACCAAAAGTTAGAGAGCAGCGCCACCACGCAATACAAGCAAGGTTGGAAGTGACAGAGCACATTGTACAGGATTGCACGTGATTGTTGGATCAATCCCTTCTTATGCTCACACCACTGCAGGAAGACCCAACGCTCT
>APFE031721010.1:107747-122523 GCA_000404065.3 Pinus taeda | reverse complement strand
AACTCTGACCATTAAATTTCTCGATCTCTATCTTTCCACTGCTCACCATCTTCTTTCACCACCAGAATCTATCTCGCAGATCTCCCATTGAAAAAGGTTTACCACAAGCCTGAGTGAAACCCCTCAACAACAAAGGCGTCCCCTTGAAGCCAAAACAACTTCGATACCAAATGTAGGTTTTAACCCCGTACATAAATTGCCTGCATAAGAATTCTAAGACATAGAAAATAAACAATGTGAGAGCATAACACATAAAACACATATGCACAGAGGTTTTCCCCTGCATCCCAAAACTGGTACTACCAGCTTGATTTTTCATTGTATTCCTTTCAATGTCTTAATACATATGTATACATGTTGAAGCATCCAATACCATGGATGGAAAACCATCACATCCAAAACCATGGACCGAAAACCATCACGTCCAAAAACATGTGCAAAAATCACGCGCAAAACCATAGGTGGGTCTGTCCAACCTAACATAGATTCCAAAACCAAAATTTTCCAAGCGCTACCGCAGACCCCATAAAGTGGGGCTACCTACACCCCTCAAACCCCCTGTGACCCCCCCGCTATGCAATCAGTGCAATGAAGGGGGGGCTCAACCCCCCCTCTAACCCCCTGGTTAATTACGTGGGTTAGTCCTAGAACGAACGTAACACAACCGAACAACTTTGAGAAGCTTTTCAACTTCAGCCTTAATAGTGGCGACCTTCCTAGGGTGCACTAGGCGAAGCCGTTGGTGAATGGGCTTTGCGTGCAAATATGTTGGTATTTCATGCACTACAATGCTAGGATCAATGTTGAACATTTATTCGTAGGACCATGCAAACACATCACAGAATTTATGAAATAGACGAGTATATGGCTTCATCTCATTTGGAGAAAAAGATACCAAAATATGAATGTGTTCAACGATACAGGGTTTGATAGAAATTTCAATCGGTATCATTTGGATAATATTACCCAGATTTCCTTCCAACCATACTTCATGAGTAACAATCAGTGGTGGAAACAGAGAAGAGGGTTCTTCGAAAATGGTAGACATGACCGTTGGGCAAGGCAGGAACGAGGAGCGATGATGAATATTGATCCAAGATGGTTCCTCAAGAGACATGACTTCCATGATACCTTCATCAGCAAGGAAGGTCTCGGCTAAGGGGTCAGGCGATTCCAAAGTGCCAAGTCATGGGGATTGAGAGTATGCCTTGAGAGAGGTCTTCTACATAAATTAATCAGAGGATGTAAAGTTCGAAGCCAAAACAATTTCCATGTAATTGAATTTGGTAGGACTAAGCGGCATAACCTTGCCCCAGGCATTGACAAGTTCTGGTGAAGGTATGACCCAAGGATCAAAATTTGACTGAGATCATGTTGATGGACGCAGCATGAGAAGGTGTGAGTGGAAAAATTCCCATTAAGGTAGAATCTTTGAAAAGACCTTCCCCCACACTCTCATAGGGAGCACCAATGTGCTTAATGTATGGAACATTGTCATCTGTGGAGGAAGAGGCAAAGAAAGACAACTGGCAGATAGTGACAATATTCCCTTGATGGGGAAAATGAATCATGTGAAATAAAGAAGAGGCCACAACATGCATGGAATGGATCCAACTTCGGCTGAGTAGAATATTATAGTTGAGATTGGCATCAACAATTTCTACTTCGACTTTCACTTTCTTGCCTTCCAGGGTGGTGGCAAGGTTTGGTAAGACACCGAAGGTTCGTGAATCACGCCCATCGAAAGCTTCCAAAGTGTTCAGAGAGTGGTTCAAAGCAAGAGAACCAATAGCCTTCCAACATGTGGTCGGCATGATGCAGGTGGAAGCACCTTCATTGATGACAGTCTGGGGGATAGTATTCACATTGATGATTACCTGAATAACAAAGGAAATCTAATGAGGGAGACGTGGGACATGGTTCTCCAGATCAAAACATTTCAAATTGGAATCAGTGGGATCGATGCCCCCAATCGCTGACATCAAAGATTTCTTCTACGATGGGTAGATTTGGAGTACCTCGAGAGCTGACATGGTTGACGACGCTTGAGCCAAATCCTCAACAATATTATAGTGTTGAGCAGCTCACGCGTTGGGATTATACGAGGATTTCTGCAAGACAACTCAAGAGGGTGGTCGCATAGTGGAATCAAGGTTAGGGCGCTTAATATGAAGAGGGCTAGAACTAGGGGTAGAAGAAGAAGGTGCAACTTCTTTCTCTTTTTGAGTTGTCGAAGCAGGATTTTGATAATCTTTTGATCTAGTAGCCACATTAATAGGCGTACTTATCATGAACACTTGAGATCTGGAGGAAGCAAATTTGGGTTTGTCTACTACCATTTGGGTCTGTTGAGATGGAAACGACTCTTTGAGGACAACGAGGGTCCCTTTATGCAAGCAACTAACTTCGGATTGTCAGGGACAATCCTTAGTGTAGTGATCTTCCTCGCAAATGAGGTAGTGATACTTAGGTTTCTGTTGTGAAGATTCGCCAGCAGACATTTTGGGAGGACCCTGTTTCGAGGTATCGGCTTTACCCTTGCCTTTGCCTTTCTTCCTTCCTTTCGAGGATTTTTCTGCTGCAGTAGAATAGAAAACATGGACCTCAGAGGTTTTACCAGGGTCAGGTGGATTATGGGATGAACTATTAGGAACATCATGTGAGGCTGAATTCTGTTTGGAAGAAGATTTAGCAGGGGTCTAGGATACTGAGCCAATAACTCCATCAATGGGAGTTATAGTTGGTGACTTTGATGCTGTGGGATCGGATGATGGTCGTGGAGCATCGGGTAATAAATCGTACAAAGTTCCAGATTGAGAGTAAACTAGATCCAAGTACTAGGCATGAGTGATGGCCTGTTCTTCAGTGACACATCCACCCATAGCTATATCGCGAACAATTGGGGCCACCAATGATTTGGTGAACCAATCAGTGAGCAACTGGTTAGTAATATTGAATTTGATCAGGCGACATCTACATCTCCATTCATGGATGTGATTAGGATGTGTGTTGAAGTATCTTGCTTAAGTGATGTGAGCAAATAGGTGTTAGTTTCATAGTGAATTGACAACTGAAAATGTGTGAAAAAAGTCATGGTAAGTACTTCGAGGTAGCTTGCTGTACCGCTTAGCTGCAGCACCCGTGAGGGTTCGTTGGAAAAGACGGAGACGAATGGAATCATCAGCATATGAGTTCGACGAGCACTAGAGGTGATATGTCATCACATGGGCCTGAGGATCTTCTTTAGATTTCTCGTTGAACTTTGGACAATCATTTAGTATCTTGGACGACACTAGGGGCCTGTACGGCGAATGAAGGATCGGATCATTCGTAAGGCGAGATACATCTAGCAACTTGAGTGTAGCCAAGAGTATAAATTAGATGTTAAAAGGCATGGGAGGTCTATAAGTGGGTCCATACGGAGGAGCCCATCCCTACTGGTAAGGATTTTGGCCTCATAGTGGGAGATTTTGGCCATATGGCATCTAACACTGCCCCTATTATTGATTATGTTGACCATAGGGAGGATTTTGACCTTGAATACCTTGGAATTGTCTAGCCATAGGTTGTTGATGAGAAACATATAGGTTAAAAGGTTATTGAGCATGTTGACCTTAGACATATGGCTATGGGACTTGTTGTCCTTGAACATACAGGTGATGAACATGTTGTCCCTGAACAAGAGGGTTTTCGACATGCTGCCCTTGGGCACAAGGTTGATACACTTATTGCCCTTGGACATAGGGATTCAATACCCGATTCCTTTGACTGGAGGGATTTTGAACTTGTTTACCTAGGACATGAGGATTTTGACCCTGCTGTTGCAAGACTTGACCTTGACCCTACCCCTGAAAGGGTTGACCCTGTTGATATGTATACAAGGGTTGTTGCTGCCCTGGTTGGTTTCATTGTTGCAAGGGTTGACCTTCAGTTGTTGTTGTTGACCTTGCTGCAGGATCATTTTCCCTTGCGGTTGCATGGAGATTCCTTGCTGCAACAAAGGTTTCCCTTGCAGTAACAAATGCTTCCCTTGTTGAAGAGGTTATCCTTGCTGCTGCAAGGGTACTTAAATAGTGCCTAGGAAATTTTTGAGATGAAATTGGCCATAGTTATGCTGGATGTACTGCCCAGAATGGAGAGTGTAAGGTTGATTAACCATTCCTTGAGAACCTATGGAACGTAAGGATTTTGGTATTAGACTTGAGCCCATAGGGCTGCTGATACTGAACATTGCTCGATCCAGATAGACCAACAAGATTCTAAATCTATTGGTACTGGACATTGCTTGATCCAATAGGATCAGCAACGTTATGAATAATACCACAAGAAGGTTGGTTTATACTAAGCATGTGAGCTTGTGATCTGCTCACATTAGTGGCACCTGACACCATTTAAACATTCAGGTTCTGCCCCCCAGGTGGTGGCACCACTTGGCCACTGACCAGAGGGACGAAGGAACTGACAGAGACATTCTTTGAAACTATCAGTGTGCTTGAAGGGTAACTAGGATTGATGATACAAGGGTATTCAGAATAGTGGGCTGCATCGGGACTGAGGTAACAACCTATTGGGAAGTCGTGTTCATAATGAATGGACCTGAAGTAGGCATGGCATCTGACGCCTAAACAAGGTTATGGTAAAGTGAGAAGGCACTAGGTGTACTTGAAACCAACTGTGCCAAAGACACATAGTTGGGTGGAAAACTAGCGAGAATACCCCCTGAATAGGGGAAACCATTGGGAAGAAAAGGCAACTCTTCCCCCTGAATAGTGTGTGGAGTAGAAACTTCGGACTCATCTGGAGGGGTGACTAGAGCATCGCCTTCGAGTTCCATGTCTGGAAGAAAAGGACAACGAATGGCTAAAGAAGTATGAGGGGATAGTTCTAAGGGAACACCTAGCTGGTTGCATTGATTGTAAGGACGCTGCGATGATATCACAACAGGGTCAAATAGAGGATTCAAAGGGTAGATAACGAGTCCAAGCTGACCATTGGTGGTGAGTGAGTTCTTTGGAGTTTGAACGAGATTATCCAGAGATTCCAGGCTAAGATCAGCAGATGACCCATAGGCGGAGGACGAGATGAAAAAGGTTGAATGTTCATAATAATTTTGAGTTCAACACCTTGGTCCTCGAGTGACTCTCGTAACTTAGGAAATGGCTCCTCAGACAATCTTTCAGAGGAGAAGAGGAAGAGGAACTGGGTGAACTAGATGGTTCAGCCACGATGACCTTGTCTTAGTCGACATAAAAATTAACTTCAAGGCTTTAAACTATTATTTAAAGGAAACTCAAGATTTGGTCTCAGAAAAGACTAATAGGGTGTTTTTGGATCATGGGCAATCAATTATTAAGGCACATAAAACAATGGTTCTCTTTCATTTTTTAAGAGTCAAGAAAGAAACAAATATGACTCTATCGCTTTCAATTGGAAACAATCTCGAAAGGACAAGTGCTCGGATGATCTTTTAAGTTTAATGAGTCAAAAAGATCAAATGACTACTATGGATGATCTAGGTAAATAGGATTACTAGGTAACCGTGAATTGCATAATACCTCCTGGCGATTCGAGAAGTACGAGCAGGAAATCTCCCCGAATGTTGTGCTTGGTGTATCATGTTCATAGGGCAATCGACTCGACTTCCTAAGGATAAAAGGGTTGCAGCCTAGAGGGGTCTCCTGTTATATACTCGATGATAAGGGGAGCACAAATTTGTACTAGTGTTGTCTAATGCCGAAGCTAACAACAACTGTCAGGTTTAAAGACTTCGGAACATGTCTCTAGCCTAGACTTTCTAGATATGATCGTTAATGTCAAATGCACCTTTAAGTTAATTGAATTCATTTTAAAGTTTATATTGAGTTATGTTTCAATTTTCAAGTTTTAGCGATGCGACTCAAAAAATCTTAAATGCAACTAAATCGAACAATTTTTTTTTCAATTTGATGAAATGCCTATACTAGAGAGGGTAGAAATTACTCAATCAAATGCAAACAATCAAGCAGCTGAAAATGTAATGATCTTTCACTACCTTACTTTTTCAAAAGATAAACTAATGAAAAATGCATTCCAATTCCTAATTTCCTGACAAGCACTTACCTATTAGTCCTTTCAAAAGCAAAAGAGTTCTCTTCCTTTTTCAAATGCCAATGCAATTATGGTCTTTTAATGATGCAACAAACTAGAATTTCATACTTTTTCCATGAAACAGTGAAACAAACTTTTTGCATATAACTCTTTAGTGAAAAATTTGTCGAGGCAATAATCTCTTCTAGCAGGTGAACACATTGAAAGAGAAACTCATTTAGATTGACGAAACATCTTCTTTACCAATCACAAGACAAGCAAAGTGATCTGTTCTAGAAAAGAAATGTTTAGACAAGCAAACAAAAAGTTTTCAAACTTGTGTAAAAGTGGTCAAATTTGTAAAAGGACCAAAAAAATGAAATGCAAGGAGTAAGTACACCTACAACTCGACTTACTGAGTTCACAAACTGCTGAATGAATGACAAACTAGATGCCCTAGTGTCGTTGACCACTCAATGACTCAATCAATCAAGTAGAAAGATGATAAGTCAACTAGCAAAGTAGCTTTCTAATCAGGGAGAATACGGTCCAAAAGGCTTACAGGGTCAAAATCACAAGAATAGAACACATTGGGCAAGATGGGGTCAGGCTCTAATCTTCACTTACATGCATCGGCATGACTCCCTAACTGACAATAAGTGCCAGAGGCTGGTCATCACGTCTGTTTCTTAGCAACTCACACTGATCAGCGCCACTATCAGCGAATTAAGCGGGTTGATCATGGGAGCTAAGGAAAAAAATAAATAAATAATTGAAACATGGACCAGGTCTACCACTATGAATTTTAGACTCAGACTAGTAAGTAGGAGAAAAGAAATAGAATGAAAGGGAAAAAGTGGAACTAGAAAAGTTTTCACGAAATCATGAAACCCAAGACAAACAAAAGGATTGGGATCCCCAGTTGAGTCGCCAATTTATGGTGAAGTAAGATTATAAGTGCAGACACAAACAAATTCCTCTAGCCCGATAATGGGTCTAGCCACAACAGATATATTCTATGGAAGATTTCCTTAGGTTATAACAAATTAAGAGGGCCTACCTCTTAGTATGCTTATCCCATTTGGTGAATTCCTTGCTTTCTCGCTCCAGCTCTCTCTTACTTCCTTTTTCAAGTACCTGAAATAAATAAACAATATCGAACAACAATCGTGATAATAGACAAATTGTAATTCAACCTACTTAACAAATCAAGAAACATTAATCCATGAATATGTAATATGACAAATCATATAGGAAATCAATCGATAGTTGCATATATTAACATCAAAGAGAGATTATAACAATTGTCTTGACATTGCAGTCCTCCTCTGACAAGACTAGGTTCCCACACCCTTCTGCTAGTATCCCATGATGGCCTTAATCCATAATAGTTTTAAGGCTCTTCCCTTTTGGCTTCACTCCAAACCAAATCACACTACTCCCTCACACAACTAGATAGCTACAACTAGTAATAGATTGCTATCTACTCCAAACCAAAATAGCACTAGCACACCAACATTAACACTTCAACACTAGCACTTCAACACTAGCTTGTGCATGGGAAAAAGGGAGGTTTATATAGGATGAATGGATGGGAGATGGATCCTCTTCTCATGGGAGAAGAGCTATATCGTTGAGGTAGTTCCATCATTATAGGGGAAAGGAGCCCAAACTGACATTCTCGACCCCATTCGGCTAAACCATTTTACCAGATTTCTGTTACGAAGCTTCTAGAGCTAGAAGCTTCATCTCCTAATTTAAAAAATTTCCATAACACGACCATTGTGATTGGAACATAGCTCATTCACTTTGGTCGGTGCTAGGGATAGTGCTAATATATGCACATTGGCGCGGGGGAGACAATCACCATTAACGTTGGTTTTGTAGACTGAGCAAAACAAAAGTTTCACGGGAAAGGGTGCAAAAGGGAATTGATCTGCTCATGAAGAAGAACATAATGGGAGTTTCTTCATGAACGCAAAGCATGTGGGGTTCACTGTAGAGGTGCTCTAGGATGAAGAAACGGAGAGGATCTTTGATATAGAGGCCAATGGATCTTGGGTTGTAGAATTTTACCAATTCCAAGGGCATCCAAATATTAGTGGTGTGAGCATGTTGGACATTATATGGGGAAGTTGTGCAATACTTGGAGGTGGATTTAAGATGTTGCAATGATATATCAAACCTACAACCATAAATTTTTGTGATTGTTGATTCCCAAAAGGAATGAGTAGACTTCTTGAATTCATTATTAAATTCCATCATTTTGGAATTAATCTTAGATTGAGGTGTGGACGCACATGTAGGGAGAGATGATTCCCAAGAGGGGCCACCCAGATATCTAGCGAGGATTTTAGCTGACAAACTGGGGCTAATTACTAGTGAAGCTGACCACATGTTTTTCTTAGTGCCACATCCTTACAAGGTGATAGATTGGTGACAGTGTCCCAACATCCTCTTTACAGATGATGAGCCAACATATGATAGAGGTAATATTAGTGTTTTCTTTAAATTAATATAGTTCCATTTTATTGTCTTAATTAATTAAAATAAAATTTATTTTAGCACATTCTTTAACTTGTTTTATTAAATTGCTAGTATTATATATTTTGTAGACATTGGCACATATTTTGGAAACATGCCTCCTCTACTACCAAATGCATATGCAGATGTGGTAGATCCTGCAGAGGGTGAGGGACGTCCTAATCAGATACAAATACCCATGGGAATGCGGCCACACCGTAGGCTAGATATTAGATTCAAGATGGAGTTGGGTGAAAGACTCTTTAGAATTTTGGTTGATGCGAGAGTCTTCCCTACGACATATTGAGGCATCGAGGCAGATCCTATTCTCCTGGATCTATGGACAAACTTGCTGCATTATATGATGAGTTTTATGCATCATATTGTTAGAGATAGCAAGTTTATATTGGAATTGAGGGATGTTTATGCTACAAATACATAATCTTCCCCTAGTACTACCCCATCATATCATGATGATCAGGGTGCGAATAATTTTAGTAGTACTTCTTGTAACAATTTGGGTTGAGTTACTTGTCCTTGAAGCCTTGGTTGGAAAAATGATCTAGAAGCCCTTGGTGGGTTAAGTTACTAGTCCTAGAAGCCCTGGTTGGAAAAATGCTCTAGAATCCTGATGACAATTGTGGTTGAGTTATTAGTCCTGGAAACCTTGGTTGGAACAAATGCTCTAGATCCCTAGAAGGCTTGGGTAGAGACCAATCTATTGATGGTTTGTGATGTCCAACTGTGAGGTGGCAACACTATTTGATGGGTTGAGGTGGTTTGGCCTCTAGAAGCCCTTGTTCAGTTTTGATGGATTTGCTTCATGATATCCCACATTCATGCTTGTAATATGGCATCAACGTGACTGACTGAAAGAAATATATTCTTCAGCCTAGTCTACGATCAGGTGGTTCATGGAAATCCCATACTTTGTTAGCACGTGCAATCATCAATAAGATCTCTCTTGCTCCTTCATATGTTATGGGTAGCTATACTTATTTATATGTGGTCTATATGGTTGTTATTTCATTGATATTTTGTTGTTTATATGTTGGTTATGAATGAGTTTTATAAAAATGGAAATGTATGTCTCTCATCATGTTTTGGTTAATCACTGAATGTAAAATGAATATATGGATTAATAGATGGTAATTCACTTATTCTGATGAGGCATCAATGCTTCTTAGTGATTCTCAGATAAGTATGAGACCGCTATTCTCATATTGTTTGTTGAAACCTGTAGATTGCATGCTTGTGACAAACTTGATGAAATGTATGTCATGGCTACTAGGGGTCTAGTCAAGTCCTTATTCAAGTAATTACATTTTTATATTTGTTCCATTGTTAAATGTCATTTCTAAAGTTTTCATTGAGTTCAGGGCAATGACCTGGGCTTTAGGCCTGAAAAGGTGGCACAATCCCAAAGTCACAGGCACAACATTGGTGAAAAAAGTCCCCGTAAGTTCCTTTTCCCTTGTTGTGGGAGATTTTGGATCCTCCCAGACGCAACTTTGTCCATATCAAGGGAGCATCTAGGGGTTTGATGCACTAAGACTCTAGTTGGTCCCAAGAGTTGGTTACCCGAGTGGTTGGGGTGACTTTCTGGATTTTTTTTACTGATGTGGAAGGCTTGTGTGATGTGTTCTACCGGTTCCACTTCTTTAAGGTGACTTAGGAGATTGAATTCCATTATAGTGGTATGTCCTTGCATATTTACCCTGGTTGGTTGGTTACCTGGGTAGATGCAGGACGAGGGTGTTATAGCGTGGTAATAGAGCAAGTTTCGTTCTCTTTGGGTGGTGTCTAGTTTCCGTTCTTTTAGGTGAGATCTGATACCCTAGAGTGGTATCAGAGCATGGTTCAACACTTGGACTAGATGGGAAGAATGTGTTTTTCATGCATGATGCATGCAGGTGGTATATGTTCTTGTTACGTATGCATGGTCTAAGTGGTCATTGTTACAATTGTGTTTCCATGTAGGAGTTAATGATGTTATTGTTGGGATGTGTTTGTCATGAATGCATGTCAATTGTATATGCATTTTTTATGCATGTCAGTGTCTATATGTTTTTATGCATGTATTGTCATGGTTATTGTTAGGAAAGTATGGTAGGTAAGACATGCATTGTAAGGTCATTGTATGCAATCAGGTCATGATGATGCTATTGGTATGTTATGATGCTATTGAGTTGGTTGAGATAGAGAAGTAGATGCAAATCATCAAAGTGAGGTTACAACACTAGACTTCAGGGTAAGAGTAGGTCGTCATACATGTATTGTATGTTTGGCACACAGGTATGTTAGTTAATGGATTGTTATATGAATTACAATTATATAAATGTTTGTCATTTATTGTTGTTCTGGTTACATGCATGGTAGATGCTAGTGAATCAATGTGGTCATATGCACATGTGTTGAATAGTCATGAATGATAGTAACTTCTTGTCATATGCATTCTTGTTATTGTTATATGATAATTAGCTTGATGATTATGTTATATGTTGATTGATGAGCATGTTATATATTAACTTGTTGTTTTTATATGTTAGTTAACTTTATGATTAGGGTTATTACAATAAGATTGATGTTATATGTAGCCCATTCAATTGGACTGGCCTATGCAGATGATTAGGATTATGACATTCAAACAAGATAGCTTCCCCTGAGATACATTAAGGTATGAGTTTTCTTATGTAGTATACTTGGTGCTTCACTATTTGATTATTTTATCTATTTGGTGTTTGAGTGTTTGGTGTCTATTATGTCATCTAGTTGATTTATCTAACATGGTACGTTTATAGCTTGTTGAATGTTTGATTTATTGCATGATATGAGTATGAATCTATATGATTGCATGAAGGAATGATATTTCTTTAAGATGATTATATTAACATGTGTTGAGACAACTGATATGTACTTGAGTGTAAGTAGGTTATAGTTGTAGCATTATGTCTAATGACTATGAGTTGACTATGGATTATGACGTGATTGTTAGTCTTAGTAAATGTTGATTTAAAATTAGTAGATATGTTACGTTGACCCTTGGAACATGTGGTCATCATGTGTGAGAAGTTACATGGAAACATGCTTGGTGCAACAAGGTAAGGTAATTAGTGTAATTTTATCTTCAATTGTACACTGACAGTTATGTGTTTATGGTAGTGTGACGCGGGGAGCTGCATGGAAAGAAAGGTTACCATGAAACCTTGAAGAAGGATCAGGTTGAGATTTTATTGGGAAGCATGGGATTGAGTCATGGTGTCTTTGGTGTTTTGTGATTTGTTGAGCTTGATTTGTGGTTTTGTTTATGTATGGTGCAAGGCTTTGCCTCTTTGTTGTGGTGTTGTGTTGTTATTGGTTTTCATGGTCTTCTTGTTTGTTTCTTGTGCTTTCCTTTTAAGTTTCGAGTCTCGAGAATTGGTTGGGAAAGAGGAACTTTAATGGAGCATGGGATAAGATGAATGAAATCAATAAGGTAATATGAGACTTAAATGAAGCTCAGTGCATGAGTAAAGGGAAATTGAAGGAAATAATATGACAACTAGTTGAATTGGTTTGGTCCATCGAGATAATGGGTGGTGGTTGGAGAATCCTAAGAACTAGGAACAGGGATTAAGGTAATAGATGCCTTGTATATATTGAGAACTGTTGTTCTCAATTTTGTGCACGCTGTGAATAGATAAAGGGAGTTCTCTTAACCTTGACCTTATGAGATCTATTTATTATGTTGTGATCACGATTTATTTATGCTAATGTTTATATGCATATATGTATGTAGGTATGTTGTTATTTGACAGGTCATCACAAATCATGGTTGTTTTATGCTGATGTTTATATGTATACATATATGTTTGAATGTTGTTGTTTGACAAGGTCACCAAGGATCATTCTTGTGGAGGAAGGATTACTTATCTAATTGAATGGCATGAAGAGGTTCCTGATTTATGAGAAATCAAGTGGGAAGAGTAGCCATGACAAATATATGAGGTCACTATCATGTGGATATGAATTGATATTGTATGATTGTATTATGCCTATGTTTATGTTATGATAGGTAGCAATGAAGGATACCTCAGCAGAATGAAAACAATGTGCTTTGCGACATGCTAGAATAAGCATGGATGGCAGAGAGACACTAGAAGCAAGGTTGCTTGGTAGAGGCAGTATGGTCTTGGATGTGTAGTGCTATTGTTGTGTATATGTTGTGCATGTTTTATATTCATTGATTGTACCTATAGTGACGTGTAATGTTGTATATGTAGTATTGTGTATATATGATGTTGTATGCTTGTTTTCTATATGCTGTTGTTTGTATATTACATATGCAGTATTGGGTATAGATGGTGATTTGTAAATGTCGTATATGTAGTGCTATGTACATACAGTGTTGTTATGTAACCAACTCAAGAAAAGATAGAAAAGATAGATCAACGCCTTAGAATTCAGCCTCTTCAAGGGGGCAACCTCCTTTACATTACATAAATGAACAATTTTTGGATGATTCAAATGACAAAACCTCCTTTCTATATATAGGAGTCTAAGGAGTCACAATATAACCCAGCCGACCTAACAATAATAATATAAAGCCACAAAAATAACAATAGAGGGATTCTATGGGGCACAGTGATAACAATATGGTGACAATAGGGGCACAACAATATTAATAAGGGGTACAACTACCATATTAATGGGGTAATCACTAGTATTATAGGGATCCAACATGCCCCTCTCTTTAAAAAAATGTTGCCCTCAACATTTGAGTAGTTCTAGATGCTTATGTATAAAATTCTCATTATCCCATGTGGAATCTTCAATGGATAAGTCCTTCCACTTGATAAGATACTTTGAAATTGACCGATTTCGTAGTTGTTGAGTTCTTCTTTCTGTGACTACTTCTGGTTCCAATATAATTTTTCCTTCCTCGTCAAGTTCTAGAAATATTGTTTGAATTGGGAGCTTGTCACCTATAGCCTTCTTTAAAAATGAAACATGGAAAACTAGGTGCAATCGAGAAGCTGCAGGAAGCTCCAATTTGTATGCCATAGTACCAATCTTTTGCAACACCTTGTATGGACCATAATACTTTGGTGATAATTTATTATCCTTCTTAGCTTGCTTGAGGGACATTTTCTTATATGGTTGTAGCCGTAGAAATAACCAATCACCTACAACAAAACTTCTTTCACTGCGATGTTGATCTGCCTGTTGTTTCATTCTATTCTGTGCCAACATGAGGTTATCCTTAAGAGTTGGAGGAATTATTGTTGATGTTCAATGTGATGTTCCACTGCTTGAACATTAGAATTTTCTCTTAAATATGAGGTGATGGATGGTGGATGATACCCATAAAGTGCCATAAATGGGGTCATTTTTGTTGCTGTATGGAAGGAAGTGTTATACCACCATTCATCCAGAGGCAACCATTTGACCCATTGTGTCTGTCTATCATATACAAAGCAATGAAGATATCCTTCCAAACATTTGTTTACTATTTCAGTTTGCCCATCAGATTGAGGATGATAAGATGAGCTATGAGCTAACTGAGTACCAAGACAGGAAAATAATTCTGTCCAAAAATTTCCAGTGAAAATGGGATCTCTGTCACTTACAATAATCTTTGGGTTTCCATGTAGTTTTTGAATTGTTTCCATAAATGCAGTAGAGACTGTACTGGCTTTAAGTGGATGTGATAATGCACAAAAGTGTGCATACTTGGTAAGTCTATCAATTACCACCATGATGACACTCTTTCCCTCAGACTTGGGTAGACTTGTGATAAAATCCATTGAAACCTCCTCCCAACGTTGGCTTGGAATGGATAAAGGTGTTAATAGACACGACATCTTAATTGTTTCAACTTTATTTTGTTGGCACACCAAACATCCAGCCACAAACTTTTGAATATCTGATTTAAGGCCATCCCAAAAAAATTCCTTCTTAACCTTATGGTAAGTTTTAAAAATCCCAAGTGCCCTCCGAAGGGAGAAGTGTGCAATTCCATAAGAGTATTTTTCTTTAGCTGGGAATTCTTACAGAGCTATATGCGATCTTTGTACCATAACGAATCATTTTTCCAGCTAAATGTATCAGACGTACTAGAATCTTGTTGTAACTTTCGAATAAGTGCCCACACTTCTTCATCATTCTTCCATTCCTCCCTTGCTTCATTTATCTAATCTGGTTGGAT
>APFE031721010.1:6435-107128 GCA_000404065.3 Pinus taeda | reverse complement strand
TTGTAACTTTTGAATAAGTGCCCACACTTCTTCATCATTCTTCCACTCCTCCCTTGCTTTGTTTATCCAATCTGGTTGGATAATAGAAATGGCGCATGACAACGCTTCCACATCCTCATCCTTTCTTGAGAGCGCATCTGCCACCACATTTTGCTTCCCTTTTTTGTAGATGATTTCAAATTCATAACCCAACATCTTTGTGACCCACTTTTGTTTCTCTTCAGAGGATAATCTTTGTTCTAAAAAGTATTTAAGGTTATCGTGATCCATTTTTACCTTGAAGTGTCTTTCCATTAGGTAGGGTCGCCATTTATTAACTGCATGGAGTATTGCCAACATTTCCTTCTCATAAATAGCGTGTAAAAAATTTCCCCTGATTGGACGACTTTCAAAAGCAATGGGTCTTTCATCTTGCATTAAAGTAGCACCAATTCCATTTCCTGAAGCATCACATTCCACAATAAAGGTTTTTGTGAAGTCGAGTGTAGCTAAGACTGGTGCTTGGCACATTGCCTCTTTAAGATGTTCGAAGGCCTTTGTTGCTTCTGGAGTCCATTAAAATGCATCCTTCTTCAATAATGTTGTTAGAGGTGCTGCTATTCTCCCATAATTCTTAACAAACTTGCGACAATACCCTGTCAACCCGAGAAATCCCCGCAAATGCTTTATGGATGTGGGGATTTTCCATTCCTTGATGGATTTAATTTTGTTAGGGTCTACCTTAACTTCTTCATGAGATACAATATGACCTAGATATTCCACCTCTTGTACTCCAAAGAAACATTTGATCTTTTTGCATATAATTGTTTTTCCTCCAATAGTTGTAGCACCCTGTCAACATGTTCAACATGATCCTTCCAAGACTTGTTGTAGATTAGTATATCATCAAAGAATACTAACACAAATTTTCTAAGGATGGTTTGAAAATTGAATTCATCAAACCTTGAAATGTTGAGGGTGCATTGGTAAGGCCAAAAGGCATGACCAAAAATTCATAATGACCCTCATGAGTTCTACATGTTGTTTTCAGAATGTCTTCAGTATTCATTCTGATTTTATGATATCCTGAATGAAGATACAACTTGGTGAAGTAAATTGATCCATGCAATTCATCCAGTAATTCATCAATGACTGGAATGGGAAACTTATCTTTAATAATGAGCTTGTTGAGCTCCCTATAATTTGGACACATGCACCATGATCCATCCTTCTTGTGCACCAATACTACTGGAGCAGAGCAAGAACTTTGACTCGGTTGAATTATACCAGCCTCTAGAATTTATGCAACCATACGTTCAATTTCACACTTTTGGGCATATGGATATATGTACGGCCTGATGTTTGAGGAACACTTCCTGGAATCAGATGAATAGAATGATCATGATCACGAATAGGTGGGAGACCTTTGGGAGTCTCAAATACCTTGGAATGATTGTCCAAGACTATTTGGAGATCTGGAGAAATAGACGATTCCAATGTGGAAACATCTAGCGAACATAATTGTGCAATTACACATTTTCGTTCCTTTTTTAGAAGCTTTGTCATACCATTAGAGCTTATTATCTTTCTCGGTTTCCCTGCAATATCTCTTAATACAACTTCCTTTCCTTCCATAGAAAATTTCATGAAAAGTTCTTGAAAATTAAAAAGCTATTGTACCCAAGGATTGTAGCCATTGGACTCCTAATACAACATCAGCACCTCCCATTGGAATGGAAAGCATTGGGCTAGTCAATACATATTCTCCCATGGATAGCTTGATATTATGGCACTTTCTAGAGCCATTTATTATTCCTCCATTTGCAACCATCACTTGACACTCTGGTGGTAGATATAAGAAGCAATTCAATTCTTTTGCTACGTTACAATGAATAAAATTGTGGGTACTTCCTGAATCAATCAACACTATTACCTTTTTCTTCTTAATCTGTCCTTCTATCTTGATGGTTTGAGGAGTGGTAATTCTCGCCAATGCATTACAAGATATGGTTGGATTCATTTGTTCTTCATCTAAGCTTTGTCCTTGGAGTATATCCTCTTCTTTTTACCTTTCTTTCTCCTCTTCTTCCTCTTCACAATCTATGTAGAATAATTTATTCTCAGCACACTTATGACCTTTAGTGTATTTGCTATCACAACTGTAACAAAGCCCTTTTGTTATTTTTTCTTCCAATTGTTTTGGTGTAAACCTTATAGGTTGTGGAAGACTAGCGGCAACAAAACTTCCGTCTTTATACTTGTGTGTGGTATGCTTCCTGGTTGCCATAATTTTACTTTCCTTTTTTCTTGCTAACCTAAATGCCTTCTCTAATGAATCAGGTTCCCAAAGGCGAACATCATGTTGGATATTATCCTTTAAAGTCCCTATGAACACATCAATCCTATGCTCCTCTGGAATATCTTTTAACCTTATGTTCAATTTTTGGAACTCCTCAATGTGCTCCATTATTGAACCCTTTTGTTTGAGACTTATCAATTACCTAAAAAAAGTGTTGCTTTTTGTATCCTCATAATGTGCTATCAATTCTTCCGTAAAAATTGCCCAAGTGATAATTTGTTTACGAGAGCAAAGCCATTGATACCATACAAACTGATTTGGTTCCAAATATAAAGTTGCAATACGTACCTTTTGTGTGTTTTGCACATTATTGAGATCGAAAAATTGCTCCATCTGTAATATCCATGTTGGGGGATCCTTGCCATCAAACTTCCTCATATCGATTTTTGGAATATGGTGGGTCTTCAATCCAACATTAGAGTCTATGAAATCATGATTAACATTCTTTTTGTTCTCATCATGAGTTTCTTTTACTACCCTTTCGCCCTTAGTAAGCATTTCTTGTAGAAACTTTGTTAAATCTGTCTTCAAATCTTCCACTCCTATCTTCAAATCTTCCATGCTTGTATTTAAACCATCCATCTTAGCTTCTACATCTTTATTTAAACCATCCATCTTAGATTTTGTTGATTTTTGTGCAAGTGACACTTGTTTCACTTGGTCTCGTAATTTTGATATATCATGTTGCATTTCTTCCTCTTCTTCATCATTCATGCTAGAGCTTTCAGGTTGCCTACTAGGTGTTTGCATTTTCTTTCCTCGTGGCATCAATTACCGATAATAATGCTTTACTATGCCCTTTTAATTCCTTCAAACTAATTTTTGAAACCAAGTTTATGCAAAAATTTTAAAAAAACTACACACTTTTTTTCACTTTGTAGGAGCTCAATATTGAATCTGATGTATC
Source organism: Pinus taeda (assembly GCA_000404065.3). Taxonomy (NCBI): domain Eukaryota; kingdom Viridiplantae; phylum Streptophyta; class Pinopsida; order Pinales; family Pinaceae; genus Pinus; species Pinus taeda. Next base: position 103,883 of record APFE031721010.1, on the reverse strand, counting down.
TTTGTAGTTTCGGATCATCTAGTTCTGGAATTGAAACCTGCAGTAGCCCTCTGCATCCTCTTTTCAATGCGACCAGTCTAATCCAAATTGGATTCTCGAGGGAAGAGTTATGCGAAATCTCCCACAATGACCTGATTGTAGACTATTTCAGTAGAGCGAACTTGTATGGCATGCCACGAGTCACCGTTTCGACCTTTGGCTCTAAACGCTATATAGAAGAAACTAAAGTCTGTCCTATTTCTGTAAATTTTTATGAAATTTCAATCCGATGCTTAGAGAAAAAGTTATGACAATTTTCCACAGGTCACCTTTTTGGAATGTAATTTAGGAGTCTGCAAAAAGACCAACTTTCTTAGATCATATCTCCGCAAATATAGCGCGAACAGCTCTGAAATTCGGACTTGAGCTGTAGTATGATGTCTTCTTGAATGGGTTGTTTTTGCAACTTTTGAAACGTCGCAGAAAAAAAGTTATAGTGAAAATGCCATGATGACCTGTTTGGAGAAGCGAAACCCTAGATTCCAAAGCTCTGATACCAAATGTTATGTAACCAGCTCAAGAAAAGATAGAGAAGATAGACCAACGCCTTAGAATTCAGCCTCTTCGAGGGGGCAACCTCCTTTACATTACATAAATGAATAATTCTTGGATGATTCAAATGACAAAACGTCCTTTCTAGATATAGGAGTCTAAAGAGTCACAATATAACCCAGCCGACCTAACAATAATAATATACAGACACAAAAATAACATTAGAGGGATTCTATGGGGCACAGTAATAACAATATGGTGACAATAGGGGCACAAAAATATTAATAAGGGGTACAAATACCATATTAATGGGGTAATCACTAGTATTATAGGGACCCAACAGGTGTTGTGTGCATGACTGCACATGTGGTGTTATGTGAATTTGGTTTTGTGTACATGTTGTACATGTGGTGATGTGTGCAGGTGGTGTTATGTGCATGTCGTGCATGTGGCGTTGTGTACATGTGATATCGTGTACATATCGTGCATGTCGTGTTGTGTACATATGGTATTTTGTAGACGTTGTACACGCGATGCGATGTACATATGGAGTTGTGTACACGTTGTATTGGCAGTGTCGTGTACATGTCATGTTGTGCATACATTGTACATGTGGTGTTGTGTACGGGTGGTACTGTGTAGATGTTGTACATATGGTACTGGTGTACATGTAGTATTGTATGCATGCCATACATGCTATGTTGTGGGCATACAGTGGTATGTACGTGCATTGTGTAGTCGTGGTATCATGGCATTTGTATTTGTTTTATTGTACTCTATGTATGTATATGTATTGTGTTGTACATCGGGTGTAGGTGTATGTGTTGTGTGGTGGTGTACATTGAATGTAGACATATGCATTTTGCTGTGTTGTACACTAGGTGTAAGTGCATTTATTGAATGGTTGTGTATGTCATGTGTGGTTGTATATGTGTGATGCACACTATGTGTATGTGCACATGGTTGAGGAGAAGACATTCAGTGTTTGTCAGGTGGCAACCAATCTAGAGTGCATATTGCATAAGGACAAAGGTAGAAGCTAAGGATTGATAAAATGATAAGTATAAATGTTTTATTTCAGTTTTATTATGTGTTGCCTTTTGGGGGCCTGTTGAAGGTTCAGAGTTAGTTAGCCAAACAAATACCTACACTACTAGCCCTTTTGGCATCATCCAGCAGAGCACGGACTGAATTCTCAACCGAAGCAGTATGGGGGGATGTTGGAACCAAGTTTTCACACACTTCAGATGGATGTTGTGTCCGTTGATTCCAATTAGACCTGCCTTTGTGCAGGTCGCTTCATGCCCTGTTCAAACCTTCACTATCTTCGCGAATTGTTACAACCAGTGTGCGCGCATCCCTAACCAGGGGCTGAGATGATTTCGCACTACTAGGGCAGTGAACTACATTATTTACTAAATTAGACCAAGTACCTTACTTATCTTATTGACAGATCTTAATTATCTTTGCATAAGCAGATATTCTAACTTGCGTTCACTTAAATAATACAGTTATACACATTTGCACATCATATAAGCATTAGAAGTGAAATTCATACCCAATATAATGAATGCACAAACATGAAATAAATACATAGAAGTGATAGAAATTTCTCTTTATTAATACTTCCAGAAGATTACATACTCGACTCACCCTGTGCAATCAGTTGCAAGGGTCCGTGCATTCAGTTGCAGACCACTAGGCCTCTATGCACTCAGGTGCAAAGCCTCTACCTACGCTACGACCCATACTAGACTTCTACTATAGATATATCACATACATCCTTATTCCATCTTTTTATTATTCTTAACTTCACTTCTTTATTTACTTAGAGCTTCACTCTATTTACACAATTCCATGCTCCTCGGACCATGGGTAAATCTTCTACAACTGACATTACATTATCAAAATAAGGGCGGACAACCCTATGACTCTTTAACAACTATGTGCTCTGTGCCCACAAAATGCTGAGTCTTTACATTGTAATTACAAAGTTGGACCAAAATCTGGGCTCTTAGCCCCAAAACATTCCTTAGGGGATTCCGCACTTAACATGCCCCCAACATAAACAAACATCCTGACTCGCCCTCTAGTCACACTGCAAGTGCAGAGATCTTAGTGTGAAGACCTCCCAACTTTTATTGGATCACTGCAAGTTTGACAATGCATTGAGCTACTACTTGTTGGACTTCTTCCACGCGATGTTCAGTGATCATTGTTGTTGAATTGCTGCCCTAAATCGTCTCTTGAGTTACTTGTAGTTGTGCGAGCTTTTCTTCAATGGATGTTGTAATTGTACACACCTCAATGATCCACGATTGTAGGCGAGCTTTCAAGATCACTTCTTTGTGTCGAGTGACATCCACTTGCTCCTTGACTACCTTTGCCTGCTGCATCCTTGCAAGCCTCTGTATAAGGGCAACCATCTGCGTGGCCCGTTTTACCTCATTGTATCTCTATTGCAACTCGCGCACGTTTGTCTCTTGGCATTCTATGTTCAGGTCCTCCTGTAGGATGGTGAGGACCTCGAATGACTGCTTGAACAACTTCATGCACTCTGTCACTACACTATCAACCATTTCCGTTGTTGTTGTGACCGTCGTGGTACGTTGTTCTCTAACCTCTGGCGGGCTTGAAGGTTGATCCTTCAACTACAGTTCTGCTATCTGCAGGTTCAGCTCTAGTTGAACCCTGGCCATTTCTGCTCTTGCATTGCGCACCCCTGTGGCTAATTTTCGGATGCGCGCCTCCACCAGTTCCTTTCCTTTAATGGCCAGTTCCCAGACCATCTGGAAGGCTTCCTCCATAACATGCACTATCTGTTTGTTCTGCTCCACTGCCTCGTTGCGTTGTAGGCTCAGCTACTTAATGTTGATGCACCGCACGCTCATACCTGTAGAGCACGACTCTCCCTGGCCTGAATTTCTTCGATGACTCCATCCTGCAAAAGATGGAGCATATTCCGAGGGAGTGCAACCATGTTTAATCCGACCCCTTTCAAATTGCTGATCGTAGGCCTATCGACCTCATTCTCTTTGATGAGTGCTCCATCTAGTAGAACTATTGTGTTGGTCATTTTGGCGTGAAACATTTCCTCGGTAGCTGAAGTGCCGATTGCGAGGCTTGTGGACACTGTGTAAGCCTGTGGAGTGTACACTTGCAACTCCTATATTTATGTCTGGATAGCACCCAATACAAACTGGTGTTGTTCCTAAAACCGCTGAAGGGCCTCTGCAGTGACATCCCTCACTGTTTCACCGATATCATGCAAGTCCCCTCCAGTAAGGGTGATACAGTCGAAAGATGTCTTCGAGGCCTTCGTTTTCTTTCATGGCCCTACCTGCTCTTGTGGTCACGAACATTTTAGGTAGGTGGACATCGTCTATGGGTCCACACCACCTTGTTCTGTATCGGTCTCCGGTTTGGGTGAAGGTGAATTTTGTTCTTCGTGCTCTTCCTCTGTTGTTTTCTGCTGTTATTCTTCTAACTTCGCAACGTCGCGTGTCACTTGGGCCTTAGCTATTGCTTCTTCTTTCCTTCGCTTTTCCACCAGCTGTGCCATATGTAGTTTTATCTCTTCCTTCTTCTGCTGCATGACAGACTTCTCTACTTCCATTGCGGAGTCAATTAGAGCATGCCACTCCGGCAGCTAAGACACAAGGACTGCAAAAAATACATCATCAATCGCCAAGTATGGTAACCCATGCCATGTCTTCATAGGGTCCTTCCACGCCATAATGAAGACATGGTGGAAGTCGGCTTTGAACTTCATAATTCTTTGTAAGTTATTGTAGACTGTGGGTGATAATCGTGGCTTGCAATTGATCCCCATCCAGATGTTCATCTCCATAAGCACCCAAAATATCTCACTCTCTTTGATCCGTTGTGCGTCCCTAGTCACCCACAGCGAAGCGTACTTCACCACCTCTTGAAGGTCCTGCGCGATATATGGGAATTGGCTATCTTCGAGCAACTCCCATGCCACCAGTACTATCAACAATAGGAACCATGTGTAATGAAATGTTTTTCCTTGCTCTTGTGCCTCGCCACAGTTCGCAAGGAACTCATTGCATAGATAGTTTACCCAATCGAACTGGACCCCTTTTGCACATTGCACTACTAGTGCAACCACTGGCGTAGACACCTCATCCACACAGTACTTTCGCATCACCTTCCCTGCCAATATCTGTGTCACGGCCTTGAAGAGATGGCATACCCTCGCTTCTTCTTCTCTAACTTGAACTTCTTTTTCATTGCCTCCAGGAGGGCCAATTCGCCTATTTTCCCTTCGAAATGTTTGATGGATCCGACCCTAAGCAAGGGAGCCATGTAATCCAGTGAATTAGATGGTTTGTGATGGGGATGGGCTCCTCCAGCCATGAGCACCCATCATGCACCAAGTAGAGAAGCTTCCTAATGACGAAATCGATCACTAGGGCACAGTGGTAATGTGGCACCCAGAGCAGGTTTAGCAACCCTATCTTCTCAATACCTCTAAGCCATTTACGCGGCTCCAACTCTAACATTCTAGCTGGTGCGTCTAGCTTATAGCGCATTAGCTTCACAGTCACTAAATGTGGGAATTATTCGTGGTCCACGAGGTCCCAATCTTTAAATCTCAGCACAAGAACCATCCCAAGTGCGCTCCTTCAAACAGGATATCGTCTGGGAGCAAGGGAGTTTGTAGAGAGATCTTGCTCTCATCTATATCCTTTGGAACCTTAGCTTTACCCTCTTGCAGAAGAACATATTCTAGCACCTTGGTGATAGGGTCTGCATCGTGGGTTTCGACTTCCATTTATACATCCTCCTCCACCAGGATTTATTCAAACTCTTCCTCCTCATCTGCCTCCAAATTAATTGCCTTCCCCTTTTCCTCCAGTGTGAGCTTGGTCCTTAGTGGATTTTTGGGCAAGACGTGCACAGATAACATGGTCTGCTTGCCCTTCTTAGGTCTTGGCGTGCACAGTGATTTAGGGACCTCAGTGATTATTCCGATGCTCTCTAGGCTTCTACTTCCATAATTTCCTGCACGACTTCCTCGATTGTCACTACTCCTGTGTCCATGGCTTCTTTGAGTGCTGACATAGTGCTATTCCACAGTTCTCTTAGTGTCTCTACTAATTGCTAAAACAATGAATTCGCTTTTAGAATATCAAATAAGTCTCAGTTCATGAATACCTGAGCGCACAACAACTCAATTCTCAAATTTCCAAGTGTTCTTTGTTGGATAGTAACTTGTAATTTATAGTGCCTTTTGAATTTTAATTTGACCGTTCCCCACACATTTGGTCCATTAATGTTAGATTGTCAGCATATTTTCAAGAATCTAATGCATAAAGTTTTCCCTAAATGCTTGTTGTTCGCTCCATTTGGCCTCAAACCAAGCATCAAATCGTGAATAGTGATTTTAATGGTCACTTTCCGGCTGACATCCATGCCAATGCAATGATCATCACACTGTCGCAGACCTTGTGACACTTTGCTAGTGTGCACAGTCTTGACATCACATTGTTTTTGAGCAGAGTAGTTTATAGTCGTGTGCCTCCTTTCAGTTGCTTAGATCGCTAAGGTTGTGTTACTGTCAACTAGTCAAATGGTCAGGCCACCCATGTATGGCTTCAAATGATTGCCATTCACTTTCCTAGGAAGGGTTCTGCATTTAACTTTACCAATTGCACCGCACCTCCATCGATAATCTCCTTAATAACATATGACCCTGACCAGTGCATTCTGAACTTCCCTGGAAACTTAACAAACTTACTATCATATAATAAAACTAGATAATTTACCTTGAATGTACGCAGCCTAATGTGTCTGTCGTGCCATGCCTTTTCGTGCTACATCTGTACTTACTGGTCAAATCCAACCAAAAATCTCTCTTCTTCGAGCTCTTCTAGTTGCACGAGCCTCTCCTCCAAGGATCCACGATAATTCATACCTATGAGTGTTGCTATGCACAACCTAGGGATGATGTATTCCATAAGAATTATGACTTCCACTCCATAGACAATCCTAAAAGGTGTCTATTCCATTAGTTTCTTACATGTTGTCGATAAGCCCATAACACTGCAGGTATGCGTAGGCCCTAATCACTTCATTGCACATTGCATACCTTGGTCAACATGGTTTCTAGTACTTTGTTGAATGCTTGTACTGTCCCGTTAGCTTGTGTGATACGACGTGCTCTTCTGGTGATACACCTAAAACTCTTTTGTCAGCACATTGATCATCTCATTCAGGAAGTGTGTACCGTGATCGCTCATCAAGATCTTCAAACATCTAAATCACATTAGTACATGTTCAAACAAAAACTTCACAGCAGTCGTGCCCATGCAATCCTTCACCGGCAGTGCTTCTGCCCAACGAGATAGATACTTCGTCATAGTGATAATGTACCTTGCGCCTGTCTTTCCTTGAGGTTTGATGGGTCGTACAAAATTTATAGCCCATTTTTCAAAAGGTTGCAATGTCATTTGTGGATTCGAAGGCATATCTTCCCTTTGCGATGGCCTTTCTGTTCTCTTACATACATCGCATGCCTTGCAATATGCTTTTGAATCTTGATGAAGGGTTGGTCACCACAACCCTGTGCATAGAATCTTCTGGGTGGTTCCTCTTTCTGCATAATGTCCTCCCGCAATTATCCCATGAGCATCTACGATGATGTTGCTTCATTCAAATTTAGGTACATACCTTTGCAGTATTTCATCATTCCCCATCTTGTATAGATGCCCAACAATGACAGAGAAATTTGTTGCGCGCCCCACTAATTCCTTCTTTTGTTGGGCAGAGTATCCTTACAGTGCAGTTTCAATTGTTAGAAAGTGAATTATATCTTCAAAATGTCCATCTACTACGCAAATAGAAAGGAGATGCGCGTCGGGTAATCCTTCCTCCAAATTACTTGGTTCCTCCCCAGTCTCAATGCCAGATAGGTAATATCGTCCTCCATTCAATCGTCTAGGATTCACAACAACTTCAAAATCATATTTTTCAAATAATAAAAGCCATCTGCAGATATGCCCCCCCAACACAGGCTTATTAGCCAGGTATTTTAGTGTGAAGTGATCGATATACATCTTAAAGTGGCCTCCTAGCAAGTAGTATCAATACTTCTGGAGTGCATATACCATAGCTAGCCCCTCGCGCTCAGTGGTGGAATAGTTCTTCTCTGCTTTGGATAATCTGTGACTTGTGAATATGATAGGGTGATCCAAGCCTCCTTCGCCATCCTATGTTAGTACTACCCCTAGCACTATATACAAGGCGTCAACATGGATATGAAACTCTTTCTTCCAATTTGGGAAAACAAGAATTGGCGCAGTAACCATCTTTTCCTTCAATATATCCAAGCTCTTCTTATAGTCATCATTCTAGTAGAATGTGACATCCTTCTTCAACAATTTTTCAATCAGCGCGGTGATTTGGTATTGGGCATGGAATCCCCCCATAGCATGTTTTGGGGCTCAAAGCCCAAGTTTTGAGTGATATTATTGTAAAGCTCTACGAATTGTAGGCGCAGAATGTATGTTAGAGTCATAGGGTTGTCCGCCTTAAGTTTGAAGGTAATGTTGGCCTACACTTGGTCCGCGGACCATGGGATTGTATAAATAGAGTGAGGATCTAAGTTGTAAGGAGGAGACAATGAGAAACTTGAATGGATATAATGAGATAGCAAGCATAGAAGAAGAGCCTAAATGTGCCTTGGGTCCTAGTAGTAGGAGGATGCTCTGCAGTTGCGTGTGCAAAGACTTAGTAGAGTCTGCAGTTGAGTGCGAAGGGTAGAGTAGAGTCTGTAACCGAAAGGGAGATTAATAAAGAAAGGCTCTGTTACAAATTCTGCGCATCTGTTCTGAGTTATTACATGTTTGATCTCATTTGAAATTACATTATTTATTTACTGTACGCACATGTATGATTTGTGGATATTGTTAAGTATAACTGAAAGCATACGGATAAACTAAGTTAATCAACTAATATCGGGTTACTAGTAAGGCCTTGGGTTATAAAATTGTTCAGCCCCCGAGTAGAGTTGTGCGAAGGCAACATCTTAGGCTGCAAAGTACGGGTAAGTACGTGTAGCAATGTGCATGCAAGGTCGAACTGCGGTCCACTTGAAAGCATTAGACATATCCACGGTGCGGAAACTTGGTTCTAGCACCCTCCCATACTACTTTGGGTGAGACCTTATTCCGTGCTTCGTGGACTATTGCCGAAAGGGTCAATATTACCGAGATTTGTTAGGATAAATCACCTCTGAACCTGGGTCAGGCCCCAATAAGCCAACAAATGGCTCTATTGCTGAGATGGGGATCTCCATAAGGGATGTCTGATGTCATGTCACTGGAATCCAATAAAGAAAGAAATTGAAGGGTGGTTGGACAGAAAGATTCACGAGTTCGCGGTGCAGGAAAATAGGGATCTGCAAGTATCAAAGGAACAGTGCATGTAGCACTACTTATGTATGGAAGTCCATGAAATTTTCTTTGCATATTCCCCCTGAGTTATATGAGTGGATTGCAAAGCTAGCAGACAATCAGGGAAGGTGTAGGCTCAACAAACCGATTGTTTGGACTTCAGAATTAGTGCGCAGACTAGAACCATTGGAAGATAATATCACTCACGCTGTGGACCATTGGCTCAACCAAATTATAAGAGGGTTTTTCACCGAGTTCGCGGTAGACAGGACAGTCCGCTACAATGAGCCAGAACGATGCTTCCTCAAAGGACCGCGAGGTAAGTATATTAAATCTTTGAAAACTTGGATTAAAATGCTATTGTGTGAAAAGCAGGTGATGCGAATAAATTTATGTTTGGGGCTACACAAAGTAGGAGGATATATAGAAACGAAGGTAGCACAGAGATAGAAAATAGCCCATTGATTTTGCATTGGCGGGAAAGTGAGGAAGGGCTCACGAAATTTTCTCCAAGAAGTGCGATCAGTCTGATAAGACAGTGAATTTCGTGCATACCACCTCCACACACACCGCCACCGGTTTCACCATCGTCACCTCCATCTCTGCCCACACCACCTCCACCACCACCATAGTTCAATATGATGAGCAAGATAAAATTACTAGTATTCATAGGAGTAAGGAACGAAGATTCGAACCAATTTTGGTTCGTAGTAAAAGCTTTATGGGAAGAACAAGGAGTCATGGATGACAATATAAATAAGGCAACACTAGTAAGCGCATTGCAGGATCACACACTAAAATGGTACATTAAGTATTCTAATGACCATCCAAACATAGGGATTACAGATATCCAGGCTGCTCTGAACAAGGAATTTAGTAGGCCAAAATTGGAGACAAAATCAATTATCGAGTTTAAGGAAATAGCAATGCTTCCAGGTGAAACCCCATGGGATCTGGATCAGAGACCGAAGAGTATGATTCACAAAGCCAACATGACCTTCAAATATGGGCAACACCACGCATGGTTTTTAGCGTCACTAACACCACATTTAAGGACAACGTTGTCACAACAGAAGTTATCCACCCAGGCTGAGGCTTTGGAGATTTCAATGAGACTGCACGAGACCCTAATACAAGATCTTGGCCTGGGAGTCCAACAAATCCACGTGCCAGTGAAAAATTTGTGTCTTGAAATGCAATGCTTGAAACAGGATAGGACAACTCAGCCAAAAGCACGCGAAGAGGTATGGTGCATAAAATGTAAAGGCTAAGGGCATGACAAGGACCATTGTCCAGTCTTCACAAACTATCTAGTGGCAAGAGGGTCGATGCCATTAATACTAGAGGCACAAGAAAGACCACACACAGTGCCTGCATTATGGTGCATGATTTTTCAAATAGGAGGAAAACACGCTATAGATAACTGTCACCTATTACAGAAGCATACGTAGACGTCCCAACAATTGTTTTGCAATTTATGTAGGTCAGTAGGGCATGATGAGCGCACCTGCAGAAGTTACGAGATGATGATGGATCAGATAGCCTATAGAGTGTAGATTGACATGCGAGCCCTTGATCCAAATGGAGGAATGTCATGCACTGGATTTCAGGGGCCTAGATGAGGTCGAGGTGGGATGGGACCAAGAAGTAGTCGTCGATAGTTGATTTGTTACAACTGCGGAGGGCCAGGGCATTATGCCCACGATTTTACAAATCCGAAAAGAGCATCATGTTTATATTATACTCAATTTGATCATGAGATGGAGGACTACCCAATGCTGATAGCGAGGTTGTGCGATAAATGGATACTCTAGCCTCCCCCAACTCAGAATTTGCAAATGATGAGGTCTGAGTCATGCAGAGAGGACCTGAATGTAAACATAGTGCTCTGAAGCGATATTAAGATAGGAGATAACAATGGTAAGTAGCTTGAAGAAAGTGCGTGGGTTTGCAAGGCTTTTATAAAGGAACCTGTATTTGATTTGGAACGCATGAAGGAGACATTCATGGAAGCTAAGAAGAGCTTCACGGAGGCCTCCACTTGAAGTAGTAAGGATCAACTAGAGATGGAGATGGATCTTTCAATGATCACTACCTTTCTGGAGACATGTATGAAGCTGCTACGCGACAACAAGGCTGTGGACTGCAGGAACTTATTACTAGGTGCGTTGGGTCAAAAGAACCACGCGTAGTCTGGAAGCTCGAGAAACATACATCGCGAACAGGAAGGGAAATGAGATTGACTACGCAAATTGGAGAGTATGAAATGGATCAAGTAATTCTAGATCTAGGATTGAATGCAAATGTACTGCCAAAGAGGACATGGGAGCGTATGGGTGGGCCTGCATTGCAATGGTCCCCTATTTAATTGTGAATGGCGAACCAACAGAAGATCCTACCGATGGGAAGATTGTAGGAAATAATGATAGACATCAAATGTGCGAGCGCACTTGCAGATTTCGAGGTGATAGAGATTGTCGATGACAACAATCCCTATCCCGAGCCACTGGGAATCAATTGGGCCACTGATATGAACAGGCTGATAAATCTAAAGAAGCGCAAAATGATTTTTGAGAAAAAGTCACTATGCATAGTGGTACTTTTAGACCTTGCAGAAGGATCGCATTACACTGAGCCAGTGCGTGACAATGAGGTAGACTATATCTACAAGATAACCACTCAGGAATAGGATTGGGTGAATCCTACAGCGGATGGCAGGATTTCGTGGGAGCATGAAAGCTCCTGCACATCAGATTCGGATGAAGAAACAAAACGATGGTAGAACCGGTTACACGAGGTAACCACACTCAATTGCAACATGATGGTAAGATAGTTGTGTTGCGTGACAACAGAGATAAGGGATCTACCTATGTATGATGGGCTGATAGTGGTGGATGAATTCTTGAACAAATTTGAAAGCGCAGTGCTAGAACAACAGTGGTTCGATGCTCTGAAATGGGCATTGCATGCTATGCCTGCAAGGTGGTGGGATACGCATCAGAGAAGCTTTGAGAAATGGTGCAGATGTAGAAGGATGATGCACCTATGGTTTGGGAAACCATAGATACAATTGGTAGACAAGTATGATGGATAGGATGATTCACGTACACACCTCGCGAAATATACCAAGGTCTATGAGGAAGAGCCACAAGCAAAATAGGTGCATTTGTTCTGTCATACTTTGGATGTCATACCCATGAATTGGTATACTGAGACAGAGCTCCGCCATGGCATGAGCGAATGGGATATCTTGTGCGAAGGATTCCTGCTAACCTTCACGTTCGAAGATCATTGGTCAGGTACTATTCACGATGCGCTACAAGTAGTAAAAGCAGTTATCTTCAAAATACCCAAAGAACCAATGGAAGTGCTTCAGCCAGAATGGGCGACACAGCTGAGCTGCGCGCTAGAGTGTTAAAATGCAAATATTGAGGAGGATGATGATGACCCACAAAATATTAACATTCCAGAAATGGAAGGCTATCATGAGGTTTGAGGACCATTGATTAAGGATCTTGACATCACCGCGTCGCTAAAAACGAAGCAAGTAAACATTGGAACAGAGGCAGAACCAAAATATGCAATGCTTGGATACTATTGGGATGATGCCATGGTGAATAAGGTCGCTGAGTTACTTCGCAAACATGAAGAATTTTTCCTGACCAAAATTACGGACTTAAAAGTGATCTTTGGCGACTTAGGGATGATAAAGATCACCCTGAAACTTGATATGAAGCCGGTTAAGCACAGGCCTTACCGCTTGAATCCGAAATATAAGGAAAAGGTCCACATAGAATTAAACAAAAATGATCATAGCCAGAATTATTGAGCCAGTGGAAGAATCTAACTAGGTAAGTCCTACTATAGTACAGGAGAAAAAACATAAGGGCGAAATAAGAATATGCGTGGACCTCAGGAAGCTGAATGACTCCTGTGTACACGACCTGTTCCTGACACCATTCATAGAAGAAGTATTGGAAAATGTTCGCGGCCAGGAAGCATACTCATTGATGGATGGGTTCTCAGGGTACCATCAGATCAAGATCAAGCCAGAAGATAGGAGAAAAATGACTTTCGTAATAGAATGGAGCTGCTTTCAATACACCGTTATGCCATTTGTATTAAAGAATGTGCCAGCCATCTTTTCGCGCATCAATGTTGTTGCGTTCAAACAATACATCCACAAAATTCTTGGAGTTCTATGTCGATGATTGGATTATCTTTGGATTAGTTAAGCACCATGTAGCAAGATTACATTTGATGCTGGATACTTGCCGACGACATGAGATTGCGCTGAACCTAAAGAAGTGCAGATTCCTCATTCCCTTTGGGAACTTGTTGGGACATGTGGTATGAAAATAGGGACTGATGGTGGACCCTGTGAAGATTGCCATTATTCTAAATTTAGAAGCACCGCGAAGTGTTAAATAGCTACGTGATACCTTGGGACACACCGGATACTACAGAAAATTTATCAATAGCTATGCCCAAATCACTGCGCTGATGGAAAACTATTGAAAAAGCATGTTACATTTTTCTAGAATGATGATTGCATGAAAAGTTTGGATGTTCTGAAGGGGAAATTGGCCTCTGCTCTAATCTAGATCTTCCCAAAATGGGATGTGTAGTTTCATGTCCATGTTGATGTGTCGTGTATCGCGCTGGGAGCAGTGCTCACACAGGAGGGCGGGCAAGGCTTAGATCACCCTATCGCGTTTGCAAGTCAGAGACTGTCCAAAACAGAGAAGAAATATTCCACCATTGAGCGCGAGGGGTTGCCGATGGTGTATGTGCTCCAAAAATACCGACACTATTTGCTCGGAGGGCATTTCAAGATGTATACCGACCATTCCGCACTGAAATACCTGATGAATAAGCCTGTGTTAGGGGGGCACATATGCAAGTGGTTGTTATTGTTCCAGGAATATGATTTTAAGGTTGTAGTAAAGCTAGCATGCCTCAAAGCAGGACCAAACCAGTTGTCGTGGATTGAGACGGGTGATGAACCTACTAGTTTGGAGGAAGGAATACTATGTCCAATAGAAGAAGGAATTAGTGGTGCATGCATCGGATTTTTCTGCCATTGCGGGGCACCTATACAAAATGGGAAATAATGAGATATTGCAAAGATACATACCTAAATTTGAACAAAGTCAAATCCTCATGGAAGCACATGAGGGTGTTATAAGAGGACATTATGTAGGACACGCAACCACACAAAATATTCTTCGCGCAGGGTTATGGTGGCCAACCCTGCACTAGGATTCGAAAGAACACTGTGAGGCCTATGACATATGTCAAAGGACTGGAAAACCATTGCGGAGGGATGAGATGCCATTAAATCCACAAATGACACTATAGCCATTCGAAAAATGGGAAATCAACTTTGTGGGACCAATCAAACCTTAAGGAAAGATGGGTGCGTGCTATATCATCACCACGATAGTATCTAACACGATGGGCAGAAGCACAACTCGTTAAATACTACATGGTCGCTGCGGCTACGAAGTTTTTGTTCAAAAACGTGTTGACTTGATTTAGCTGTCTAAAAATATTAATGAGTGATCGCGAAACACATTTCCTGAACGAAACTATCAATGCGCTCACCGAAGAATTCCAAGTGTATTATCAGAAAAGTACACCATACGACCCACAAGCCAATGGGACTGTAGAAGCTTTCAACAAAATATTGGAGACTGCGCTAATCAAAGTGTGCAACACGTAGCGGAACAATTGGGACCTGCGCGTACCTATTGTGTTATGGGCTTACAGGACAATGTGCAAGAAACTTATGGGACAGACACCTTTCCTGTTAGTTTATGGCATAGAATATGTCATGCCAATGGAATATATTGTACCTAGTCTGCGAATAGCAGCGCTCACTGGGATGATGGACTGCAAAGATCTGGAGGAAAGGCTCGCGCAATTAGAGAACTTGAGGAAGAATGGTTTTTGGTTGGATTTCATTAGCAGGTACAAAAGTAGCATGAAAAATCATGGAATGACCACCATATCAATTTGTGCACCTTCAAGGTAAATGACTTAGTGCTACTGTATGACAGTAAGTTCAAAAAATTTCCTAGAAAATTGGGAATGCATTGGCTTGGACCATACGTGGTTAAGGTGGTCACAGACGGTGGCGCGATCTTCATAGTCAAACTAAATGGAGAACCTTTCACAGGAAAAGTAAATGGTAGCTACTTGAAGCTGTACATGGGTGCGCTGGCCACCTGACTAACTGAATGAAGCATAGTCTTCGCAAACCGAGCAGTCGAACAAGGGCGTGGGACTATAAACATTTGCAGCACATGCCGATACAAATGTAAGGAAACAATTCAAACTCAAAGGTCTCAGGAGCGAGCATGCAACGGGATCAACAAGCAACTGCTCAGTGCACTGCGGATATCACGACTGTTCGTGACCAGTTGGAGGGCCTCCGCGGCCAGATCACTGCATGGACTGAGTGACTCGAGGGCGAGTCACAATGTCTGTGTTGGGCCCTGTTGGGCATGGAATCCCCCCACATCATGTTTTAGGGCTCAAAGCCCAAGTTTTGAGTGATATTATTGTAAATCTCCGCGAATTGCAAGCGTGGAATGTATGTTAGAGTCATAGGGTTGTTCGCCCTAAGTTTGAATGTAATGTCGGCCTACCCATGGGCCACAGACCATGGGATTGTATCAATAGAGCAAGGTTCTCAGTTGGAAAGAGGAGACAATGGGAGAATCAAATGGATAGAAAGAGATAGCGAGCATAGAAGAAGAGTCTAAGTGTGTTTTGGGTCATAGTAGTAGGAAGAAAGCTAAGTTAATTAACTAATAACGGGTTACTAGTAAGGCCTTAGGTTATAACACTGTTTTGCCCCCGAGTAGGGCTGTGCGAAGGCAGCATCTCAGGCTAGAAGGTACGAGTAAGCGCGTGCAGCGATGTGCGCAGAGGGTCGAACTGTGAACCACTTGAAAACATCAGACATCTTCAGGGTGTAGAACCCTGGTTCTAGCACCCTCCCATATTACTTCAAGTGAGACCTCAATTTGCACTCCATGGACTGTTGCTAAAATGGCCAGTAGTATCGAGATTTGTTTGGCTAAATCACCTCTGAACTAGGGTTAGGCCCCAGCAAGCCAACATATGGGCATAGCCTTTGATAAACTTTATGTAATATCTCGTATGTCCTAGAGTAGTGCACAACTATTTCACACTTCTTGGTGCTTCCAAATTCAGAATCATCGCGATCTTTGTGGGGTCTGCCATCAGCCCTTATCTGCGAACCACGTACCCCAATAGGTTCCTAAAAGGAATGAAAAGCACACACTTCTTAAGGTTGAGCGTGATTTGGTATCTTCGACAAGTATCTAACATCAAGCGCAAGCTTTCTACATGGCGCTTAACCAGTGCAAATACAGTCTAGTCATCAAAATAGACCTCAAAGCACTTATGAATATATTCCTAAAATGCCGCAACAACCATGCACAAAAAGATAGACAACGCATTCTTCAATCCAAACAACATGAAAATATATTGAAAGAAACCCCACTCAGTCGCGAAGGTTGTCTTGATCCTATCCTCTAACACGATTTTGATTTGGTGGTACCAAGAGAACCCATCAGTGAAAGAATATGCTTCTTGACAACCTACATTGTCCAACAATTCATCAGTGAACAGAGTTGGGAATAGATCATGCACACAATCGTCATTCAATTTTCTAAGATCCACACATATTGTTATCTTGTCCTTCTGCGTCTTCTCTTGTTCCACCATTAGGTTTACCCAATCGGATTCTTTCATAGGCTTAATAATGCCAACGCGAGCATTTTGTCTAGTTCTATGCAGACCTTCTTCTTGTATTTCAGATTTAAGCGATACAACCTCTACTTAAATGGATTCATGTCAGGTTTCAACGTGATCTTCATCACTCCTAGATCTTTGATTATTCCTTTCAAATCCGTAGACTTGGTCGAGAATAAGTCCTGATACTCACGGAGAAATTCAGCGACCTTATCCACTGTCGCATTGTTCAAGTAGTCTCCAATATTTGCGAATTTGGGTTCTACCTCCGTACAAATATTCATCTGCTTAGTTTTAACCGATGTGATTATATCAAGATTCTCAATCTGTGGTCCTTGAACCTTGTGGTGGCCTTTTGATCCAAGTGGATATTGTACGTTTTATCCCCGTACAGAAATTACTTGCATACAAATTCTAAAACACAAAAAATAAATAATGCGAGAGCATAACACATAAAACACATATACACAGATATTTTCCCCTGGATCCCAAAACCGGGACTACTAGCTGATTTTTCATTATGTTCCTTTCAATGTTATAACACATATTTATACATTTTGAAGCATCCAATACCATGGACCGAAAACCATCGCATCCAAAAAACATGTGCGAAAATCATGCACAAAACCATAGGTGGGTCCACCCAACATAAAGTGGGGTTATGGATACACCTCAAACCCCCTGTGACCGACCCTGCCCGTGCTAAACAATCATCACAACGAAGGGGGCTCAGCCCCCCCTCTAACCACCCAGTTAACTACGTGGGCTATGTTAGAAAATTATATATTATAGAGCAATGGAACACATAAAATATTGCAAAAATATAAACACATAAAACAATAGAGACACAGATATACGTGATTCACCTAGTTTTGGCTACATCCATCGAGAAATAGCCAGTCCTTTTTTACTATATGATCTAGCAAACTAAAGAGATACAACCTACAACAAATTCGTTGTAACTCCTTCGCTCTCAATCTCCTCTCTTCCTCACTTAGAATATAGATGTACATAGACGCAATATAATTCCTTCATATATAGTGAGGGGTTGCCTTCTAGGGAAAAACCCTAAATTAAACATAACTTCTATCGTTAGATCATCCACCTAATGAACTACCCAGATTGACTAGAAATTACTAGACTTTTACAAGGAAATTTTACATCTATATTTAGTTTTGGGGGTGCTGCCCCCACAGCCCCCCACGTGGAGGGGTGTACAATCTTCTTGGGGTATACATCTGGCTAAGACCTTTGAATACAAAAGATAATCAAGCTCCACACCCAACAATCTCCCACTTGGAGACTGATTATAGCAACTCCAGTGCTGCTTCATTTGCTAGACAATGACTACACTTTGGACCTGATTGTTTCTCATCTTCTTCATCATACTTGAATACCAATTGAAACTGAGCAGCTTCTTAGTTTCTCCATGGTTACAAATTTTGTTAGCATATCTGCAGGATTCTAGTTAGTGTGTATATTTTCCAACTTCAAATGTCCATCTTCCAATGTTGACTGTATGAAATGGTACTTGAGCTATATATGTTTAGTCTTAGAATGAAATGCAGAGTTCTTTGCAAGATGTATGGCACTCTGGCTATCACTGTATAACCTGCCTAACTCCTACGTCTTACCCAATTCATCCAGAAACCTTTGTAACCAAATCATTTCTTTACTAGTTTCTGTAGCAGCAACATACTCTACTTCTATTGTTGAAGGTGCAACAACAATTTGGATTTTTGAAACCCAACTGACAGTTGTTCCACCTACAGTAAATACATATACTGTAGTGATCCTCCTGTTATCTCTGTCACCAGCCATATCTGCATCAACATATCCTTGTAGAGCAATGTTTGAACCACCAAAGCATAATGCTTGATTTATGGTACCTCTCAAATACCTGAGAATCCACTTCATCGCCATCCAATGTTCTTTTCCTGGATTGTTCATGTACTTGCTTACAACTCCCACTGCATGTGGAATATCAGGCCTTGTGCAGACCATTGCATACATTAAGCTTCCAATTGCTGATGCATATGGAACTTTAGACATATGAGCCATTTCTTCCAAAGTCTTGAGACACGCCTCCTTACTTAATTTGAAATGGGTAGCCAAAGGTATACTAACTAGTTTTGCATTCTACATATTAAACCTTTTCAACCCCTTTTCTATGTACTCATTTTGAGACAATGTTAATTTGCAATTGTTCTTGTCTCTAGTTATTCTCATAGCAAGGATTTGTTTTGCAGCACCCAAATCCTTCATTGCAAATGAGTTTGCCAATTTCCTTTTGAGCACATTTATTTCCTACATGTTAGAACCTCCAACAAGCATGTCATCTACATACAATAACAATATAATATAGCTGTCATCATTTTACCTTTTGAGATAAACACAATGATTAGAGTGACACCTAGTATAACCTTGTTCAGACATAAACCTTTCAAATTTTAGATACCACTGCCTTAGAGCTTATTTTAAGCCATACAAGCTCTTCTTCAACCTACACACTAGTTTCTCCTTCCCTTTTACCTCATATCCTTGTGTTTGTCGCATACATATCTCTTCCTCCAAATCCCCATGGAGAAAGGTTGTTTTTACATCTAACTGCTCAAGATGAAAATCTTCATCGGCTACTAGAATTAGAATACTTATGAGTGAAGTCATTTTCACAACATGAGAAAATATCTCATCAAATTCTATACCATTTTTCTGTGCAAACCCTTTCACCACAAGTCTAGCTTTATACCTTTTTCTACCTCCATCTTTTTCCTTCAACTTGTAAACCCATTTATTCTGGAATGTTGTTTTACCTGCAGGCAACCTGACTAAATCCCAAGTCTGGTTATGTGCTAAGGAGTCCATCTCTTCTTTCATGGCTTGCTCTTAGTTGTTTCTGGTTTCTACTTTCACTGCTTCTTCATAACATTCAGGTTCACCAGAATCAATCAACAATACATAATATAATAAAGGAGAGTATCGTTCAGGGGGTCTACTTATCTTGGTAGATGTTCTGGCATCACTTTCAGGTGTTTGAAGTGCTTGTTGCTGTTGTGGTTGTTGTTTTGGTTGTTGATCATTATGATTTTCAGGCACCATCACTTCTTTTGTGATATCGTCAAGCACTGTGTATTCTCTGTTTTCTTTTTCCTGTTTTTTTCCTGCAACTAATCCTTATACAAAACCTTTCAATTGAATATGACATCTCTGCTCTTGATGATTTTGTGTTTTTCATAATCATAAAAGCAATAACCAAAATCACTAACACCATATCCAATAAAGGTACATTTCTTTGATTTTGCCTCAAGTTTTGTTCTATTTTCTTTGTTAATGCGGACAAAGTCTTCACAATCAAAAGTATTTAAAAAAGATTAGTTTACCTTTTTACCTATCCATGCTTCCTCTGGAATACCACCATCCAAGGAATTTGAAGGCCCTCTGTTTATTAGATAAACCATAGTATATATAGCATCTGCCCAAAATTGTAAAGGCAATCCTTCATGGAATCTCATGCACCTTGCACACTCCATGATTATTTTGTTTATCCTTTCTGACACACCATTTTCTTGTGGACAGATCTCTCTGATACAGATTATCTTCCATCTGCATCTTCCACAAGTGGTAGTTTTGGTTGTTGAATTTTTCAACCCTAAACCTACCATCTTTTGCCATTGCTCCCACTTGAACCAGGAACCCTTATCTTCTACGAGTTTATCAGCCAAATAGACCTTTGGCTTTGATACCAGTTGTTAGAAAATTACATATTACAAGGCAATGGAACACATAAAATATTGCAGAAATATAAACGCAGAAAACCCATAAAACAATAGAGACAGATATACATGGTTCACCCAGTTTGGGCTACGTCCACGGGGAAACATTCAGTCCTCATTTTATTATATTATCTAGCAAGGTGAAGAGATACAACCTATAGCAAATCCATTGTAACTCCCTCTTCACTCTCAATCTCCTCTCTCTTCCTAACTTAGAATACAGATATACATAGACGCAATATAATTCCCTCATATATAGTGAGGGGTTGTCTTCTAGAGCAAAACAAACCCTAAATTAGACATAACTTCTATTGTCAAATCATCTGCCTAATGAACGACCCAGATTGACTAGGAATTGCTAGACTTTTACAAGGAAATTTTACATCTATTTTTAGCTTCGGGGGCACAATTACTATACTTTTACAAGGCAATTTTACATCTATTTTACAAGTCCCCCCCGCACCCCTCAGCATGGAGGGGTGTACAATCTTCTTGGGGTATACATCTGGCTGAGACCTTTGAATATAGAAGATAATCAGGCTCCACACCCAGTAGGCTAGTCGTGGAAAGAATATAACACAACCCAACATTATCCCAGTTGTTGTTTTCTTTCCACAGGGGGCCACAAGAGAGCTTAGTCATTTTTCCGGCCCTGAAACACCCATTGTTTCTCTACCCCAAGAGAACTTCTCAGAGCTCACAGATTTTGTTAATACATCTACAATATTCTTCAAAGTGCCCACCTTTACCAACAACACATTTTTGTCTTCTATCATATCCCTCACAAAGTGATACTGAACATCAATATGCTCTGTCTCTGAATGATATGCGGAGTTTTTTTCCAAGAAAATTTCACTTTGGCTATCACAGTCTATCCTTATAGCTCCCTGTACTAACTCCATACTTGAACACAATCTCTACAACCGAACTGCTTCCTTGCTTGCATGAGTGGCTGCCATGTATTATGCCTCTGTAGTTGATAGTGCCACTACAGATTCTTTCTTACTCATCCAACAGAATGCAACTCCAAATACATTAAACACATACCCACTTGTAGATCTTCTCTAATCCAGATCTCCAACCCAATCTGCATCAACAAAGCCATGAATATCCATCATTCTATCCAATCATGGTCTTCCTTGGTAGCACAAACCATAATCACTAGTGCCACACAAATACCTGAAAACCTGCTTCACTGTTATCCAATGCTCCTTCCCTGATTTTGACATAAACCTTCTCAATACTCCCACTGCATGTGCAATGTCTAGTCTAGTATAGATCATTGCATACATCAAGCTACTGACTGCACTTGCATATGGAACACGGGACATGTCCTCTTCCTCTTCTTGTGTCTTGGGACATTGTTTAGCAAATAACCTCACACTTACAAGAATAAGAACCTTCACTCGTTTACTATCCTGCATATTAAATCTATGCAGTATTGTCTCGACATCCTTCCTCTGGTTTAACCAGAGCTTCCTCTTTGCCTGATCTCTTTTAATTGCCATGCCCAAAATATAGTTTGCAGCACCAAGATCTTTTATGTTGAATTTGGAAGAAAATTGGGTCTTCAAATCTTGGGTAATTTCCTTGTAATTTCCAACCAGCAACATATCATCCACATACAAGACTAGATGAATAACACGGTCACCAATAAATTTAAAATACACACAGTGATCTGCTTTTTTTCTGGTGAACCCAAGTTCCCGTATAAATGTATGAAATTTCTGATACTACATCCTTGGTGACTGCTTTAACGCATACGGATACTTCTTTAACTCGCATGCTAGTAATTTCTTACCCTTCACCGCAAACCCTTTAGGTTTCTTCATGTAGATTTCCTCTTTTAGGTTTCCATGAAGAAATGTTGTCTTCACATCCATCTTGTTCTATCTCGAAATCAAAAGCAACAGCAACAGATAAAAGTAATCTAATAGAAGTTACTTTGGCAACGGGAGAAAAAATATCACCAAATCTATTTCCGGCATCTGGGAATAACCTTTTTCTAACAACCGAGCTTTGTATTTCTCCACTTTTCCTTCTGCATTTTTCTTCTTTTTGAATACCCATTTGCTGCCAATGGATTTCCTTCAAGTCGAGAACTCCATCAGATCCCAGGCCTCATTTTTGTGCAAGATTTCATTTCATCAACCATGGTCTCTTTCCTGTCCATCCTCTGAATCCATTGCTTCCTTCACAGTTCTAGGATCATCATCAGTAGCAGACAAAGCAAAATTTGAATAGAAAGTAGATGGAATATACTTTTCTGGCTGTCTTCTTTCTCGAACTGATCTTCTCACACCCATAGTTTTTGGTTCTTTATCTTTTGATTACTCCTCTGCTATAGAGTCTGATTCTTCCTCCTTAAGCTCAAAATCTATTTTCTTAAGTTCCTTTGGTTGGAATTCATGTTTAATAACATCTTTTACCTCTCTAAACACCACATATCAGTTGTACACAACCTTCTATGTGACTGGGTTCCAAAGCTTATAACCCTTTAAACCATCTTTATACCTAATAAAGATGCACTTTTCAGATTTAGTATCCGACTTGGTTCGTTTCTCATTTTGAACATGTACATATGCATCACATTCAAATACCCTTAGATGTGAAAGAGAAGGTTTCTTACCAGTCCATACCTCTTGTGGAGTCTTATCCTCCAACGTTGATGAAGGTGACTTGTTGACCAGCTAACATGCAATATCCACCGCCTCTGCCCAGAATTCCTGTCCTAACCCAACACCACTGAGCATGCTTCTTGCCCTTTCCATCAACATCTTATTCATTCTTTCTGCAACTCCATTTGTTGAGGTGTATATGGAGTATTCTTCTGTTGTGCAATACCACACTTCTTACAGAATTCTTCAAATTGTTTGCTACAAAACTCTCCACCATTATCTGTCCTCAACACCTTTATCTTTTTTTTTTTGTCTGATTTTCCACAAGAACCTTAAATTCTTTAAAACTGTCAAAGGCTTCAGATTTCTTCTTAAGGAAATATATCATGTATTCTTTGAGAAATCATCTATAAATGATACATAGTACACAGACTTACCCAATGATGGAACTTTCACAGGTCCAAACACATCACTGTGCACAAGTTCTAATATCTGTTTCACCCGATTCTGCTTCCCATATACACAATTTTCACAGAAATCAAAATCTAGAGAGCTATTACTCATACCTTTACGATGAGTTATTCGAAAGCCCTTTTCTCCAATATGTCTAAGCCTTTGATGCCACAACATGGTCTTTTCTCCAGAGACCACAAGATTTTCTGCTCGACTTTCTGGAACCACGGAATTGTTGCACCCATCAACAACAGTGGTACTTTGCAGCTTGTATAGAGTTCCAATCTGAACTCCCTGCATCAATATCAGTGCTTCCTGAACCATTTTGCAGGTATCCTTCTCGAACACTATTTTTACACCTGCATCATCCAACTTGCTTACAGAAACTAGATTTTTGGCTAATGTAAGAATATGTAGAACACCTAGAAGCATTCTAACCCTTCCACCTTTCAACTTCAACTTTACATTTCCGCAACCAATGATTCTAGTCTTCTTGTCATCTTCCAAGAAAACATCACCACCATTATATTTCTGATACTCGCAGAACCGCTCTCTATGGGGAGTGAAGTGATAGGATGTACCTAAGTCAATCAACCATGCCTCATTATCTACATGTGTCCTTGAAGAAGCCAGGTACACATCCCCACCTTCATCTGAGGTGGTTTTCGCCTTTGCAGAAGGAGCCTCATCAGATCCCTTTCCTTTGTCAGGAGTTTTATATTTACAGTCCCTTTTGAAGTGGCCTTCATTTCCGCATTTCCAGCACACCACCTTTATAGGTTTTCTTGGAGATTTAGATCTCCCACTCGATGACTTATTTTTGTTTGTGTTCTGAGACCGTCCTTGTACAGACAAGGCATCACCATTCTGGCTCTCCATAATTTTTCGTCTCATCTCCTCCGTCAGCAAGGCTAAGACCATTTCATCAAACTACAAGGAAGTTGCATTGCTACCTATTGTAATAAATATACTATCCCATGAATCTGGTAGAGAACACAAGAAACTGATGCACTTACCTTGATCAGAAATTTTAATACCAATAGATGCCAAGTAACTTACCATAGTATTAAATGCATTCAGATGCTCTGTCACCGAGTCTCCATATTTCATCTTTAGGTTATACAATTTTTTCCACAAGAATAGTTTATTTACCAGAGACTTAGATTAGTACAAAGTCCATAACTTCTCCCACAAAGCCTTTGTCATAGCTTCCTTTGTTACATTCAGCAATACTGAATCTGAAACACACAATTGTATTGTGATTTTTGCCTTCTGATCCAACTTCTTCCATTCTTCATCAGACACTCCTGTTGGTTTAGTACCCAAATCTACTGCAATCCACTGATCTTTATCCACCAACAGATCCTCCATTTTGAGTTTCCACAACTCAAAACTATGAATATTAAATTTCTCTATCTCTATTTTTCCACTGCTCGCCATCTTCTTTTACCACTAGAATCAATCTCGCAAATCTTCCACTGAACAGGGTCTACTACAGGCCTGAGCGAAACCCCTCAATAAGAAAGGCGTCCCCTTGAAGCCAAAACAACTTTGATACCAAATGTAGGTTTTAACCCTGTACAAAAATTACTTGCATAAAAATTCTAAAACATAGACAATAAACAATGCGAGAGCATAACACACAAAACACATATACACAAAAATTTTCCCCTGGATCCCAAAACTAGGACTACTAGCTTGATTTTTCATTATGTTCCTTTTAATGTTATAATACATATTTATATATGCCGAAGCATCCAATACCATGGATAGAAAACCATCGCGTCCGAAAAACATGTGCGAAAATCACGCACAAAACCATAGCTAGGTCCGCCCAACCTAACTTAGGGTCCAAAACCAAAATTTTTTGGGGCACTGTCCTGGACCCCATAAAGTGGGGTTATGGGTACATCTCAAACTCCCTGTGACCCCCCCTGCCTCCCCCCGCTACACAATTGGCGCAACAAAGGGGGGCTCCGCCCCCCCTCTAACCCATTGGTTAATTATGTGGACTAGTCATGGAAAGAATATAACACAACCCAACAGATATTGGTGGCCACCAACAATTCCACTTGGACCCCCACCATTGTTTCTTTCAGTTGTTCAGTTTCTTTAATTGTATCACAATTTACTATTTTTACCAGATTTTCTGGTCCTAAATTTTTGGAGCAATTTTGAGGCCCTAAATGATGTTTTTTTTGGAAATATACCCAACAATTTTATATCTAGAATCGCCTTTTCAGTCGTATTCCTTGGAGAGATCTTTCCAACGGGTTATCATGCGCATCAAACGGAGATAATATGACCAAGTCACGACCCTGGGAAGTTGGCTATCCAACTCACCCCAACGGGGCCAATAAACTCTTGGTGTTACATCACCTCGGGTAAGGGTTTTGGTTGTTTAGGGTTTGCTCTTATTGTTCAATAATAAAAAGGCCCTTGAAACTCATTGTAAGATAGTTGAGAGGCATGTAGCCGCCACATATCTTCTCAGAGATAAGCTACCATCACCCTAGCTGGTTTATTTCCATCTCTGTTTGTAAGCATATTTCAGTATTTTACATTAATGAAACAAAGTATTATTTCCACTGCATCTCTGTGTTTATGGTTATCTTTGTAATTTTTTGCATTCATATTTAAATTCGGATTAGTGGGATCATAGCGGTCTGCTTTTTTTCTCTGTTTTTCTTTGCATATCCCCAACGAGGTTGGGATATAAGGAGTTAGGGCTTGAACTAGTCAAACCTTTGCAAGACCAGCCTCGCAAATCCCGATGGCTGCCCATGGTGGATGGAAAGAAAGAAGAGGGGGTAGGAGATCCTATCAAAATATTTATCGAAGAAGCCCTCAAGTGACAAAGGAACGTGATGATGGAAAACTTTGCCTAGATCCTTCACAGGCTACCCAGGGGCGACGCGTCGACTTCCAACAACTACTCTGGAAATGCCACACCGTTTAAGGTACACGTTAATTTTGAAATCTTGATATTAGAGGATTAGATAAACGCAGATGCGATCAATAAATGGTTAAATCTGCTAGAGGGTTATTTTTCTATTCATGATTTTTCCAATTGGGAAAAGATTATTTTCGCTCTTCTCAAATAAGCTCCCCACATCAAGGACTGGTGGGAAACCTATTGCGAGTAGAAGGATGAAAGTACAGGCTCTCTTTTTTCAGCTGCACCCACTTGGAATTCATTCTAGGATGCCACCAAAGAGAAGTACTACCCTGTCGGAAGTTATGAGGATCAATACATAAAATGGACCACACTACAGCAGGGAAGGGACCAAGACGTGCTGGAGTTTACCAATATTTTCCATACCCTTCACACAAAGTTGGGTATGAAAGATTCAAAGCAGCATTTGGTAATCAAATACCATAGCTGCCTGCACAGGTACATCTAGGAAGAAATATAATTCTTGAACATCTCCTCACTTGGCACGATGTACCGATATGCCATTAAGGTCGAGAAAAAGTTTAAGAAGAAGAAGCGAGACTTTTGATATGTGAATCCAAAGCAAGGGAAAGGTGCCCCCAAACTGTAGAACAAAGGAAAAAGCCAGGCAGGGTGGCCAAAGACAAACCACCAAAGCTGCAAGCAAAGAACAGCGCTGTAAAGCCGAAAAGAGACATGGGAAAGTGGTGTGAGTTCCATAAGAGCTCCATTCACAACACAATTGAGTGTCGGGCCAGGCAGTCACTGGTGGCTGAGCTAAAGGTTTCCAAATCAGATGCATGTTTCAACTCTGACTCAGAGCCCGATAAGGGGAATGACAAAGGGAAGTAGATTATTGATGCGGAGCCCAATGCCACCGTTGCCACCATGAAGATCCAGAAGGAGGAACTCGAAGATCCAGAGCAAGAGGAGCATCTCTTCCACTCCCATATGTGGGTATAGGTCTTCCTGCTACAGTTCATTATTGATAGCAGGAGCCAAAAGAACTTGATTTTCGCAGAGGTCGTGAATCGATTGGGCTTACCGACCACAACACATCTACAACTGTACACCATTGTGTGGCTTCACCAAGGACGGGATTTTCATGTGAGCCAATAGTTTCGCCTTCCATAGAACATCAAGCCCTTCGTAGATGAGGTATTGTGTGACATTAATCCCCTTGAAGTTTTTGTGTATTATTAGGAAAACCATACTTGTGGAAGTGACATGCTGTGTATGAATCAAGGCCCCATGTTGTTATTGTTACTTTGGGAAATAAGTTATATAGGATACTGGAGGTAGCACCACCTACCACTATCTCTTTGGTTATTGCAAAACAATACAGTAAACTCATTTCCAAATTAGGGAAATTTGTTTTCCTAATGATACGCCATGACCTTTAGATAGTGCCCCTCCACACGACAACTACAGATGGACAAGGTCATGGAGGAGTATGAGGATATCTTCACCTCCCCCTTAGGGATTCCTCTTCACTGTCAAGTCAAGCACTCCATCAATCTAACTCCAAGTTCACTACTGCCCAATGGACCAATCCATCAGTGCTCCATTCTGGAGAACAATGAGATCAAGAGGCAAATTTAGGAGCTATTGCAGAAAGGTCACATCCGTCCGAGTTCATCCCCCTGTGGGAGCCCGATCGTGTTGGTATAGAAGAAGGATGAGACTTGGAGACTTTATATTGACTATCAGGCGCTGAACAAGATCACTATCTTTAATAGGTACTCGATTCCACGGATTTGAAGTCAGGATATTACTAGGTACCAATCAAACCCTCTGATGTGTGGAAGACTGCCTTCAAAGCCAAGGAGGGCTTTTTCGAATGGTTGGTTATGACTTTTGAATTGACAAATGCTCCTGCAACATTCATGAGCCTAATGGATGACATCTTTTGGCCATTCACTAACTCATTTGTAGTGGTATACTTGGATGACATCCTGATCTTTAGCCAGAGTTGGCAAGAGCACCTCCACCACATCCGACAGGTTCTCCAAACACTGCAGCAACACAAGTTATGTGCCAATTTGGAGAAATTTACTTTTTGCATGACTTAAGTTCAGTATCTGAGATACATTATTGATGAACAGGGGGTGCATGTGGATCTAGCTAAGATCCAAGTCATTCGGTATTACCTATCTCCAACCACTCTGACAGAGCTCCGCAGCTTTCTAGGCCTTGCCAACTTCTACCACAGGCTTGTGTTGGGATTTTCTCATATCACTTGGCCTTTGAGTCAAGTCACCAAGGCAAGAGTGAAAGCAAAAGTCTTTTGCTCTGAATCTCAACAGAAGTCATTCACAGAGTTGAAAGATCACCTCTTCTCGACATGAATGCTTGCATTACCAGACTTGAAACAACTATTTGAGGTCGAGATAGATGCCTCTGACTATGCTATTGGGGCAGTCCTTACTCAACATGGGCATCCAGTGGCATATCACAGTGAGACTTTCAAACAGAGTCTGAAAGTATCCCACTTATGACAAAGAGATGTATCTCATTTTCAAGGCCTTCCAACAATTCAAACATTACATTTAAGGGAAGGAAACAGTCATCCACACAGACCACCGACCCCTGTAGTTTATATAGACCCAAGGGAAATTGCAAAATGATTACCATCGGAAGTGGTCCACATATCTACAAAAGTTCCATTTGAATATCAAGAATAAGAAGGGAAGCAAAAATAATATTGTGTATTGCCTCAGTCGGCCACCAATCATGGTGTTAACCACCATGCTTAACTCTTGTGGTCATGAGACTTCTGATTGGCCAATTATCTACAAAAGAGACCCATAATTTAGCCACACATACCAGACACTCTTGGAGGGTTAGCATGTTCTAGATTTTGACCTCCAGGATGCCCTGTTATGCCACCTGGGTCACCTTTGTGTTCATTCAAGCGAGCCTACCAAGATGATTTGGGAAGCACAGTCAGGTTGTTGGGCATTTCGGGGTCAAGAAAATGGTGGCAGTACTGCAGAAGTATTTTTCCTGGCTGAATCTTCAACAGGATGTCGAAAAGTACATCCAATCATCCACTACCTATGCCATTGCAAAACCGACCATCAAGAAGCAAGTCCTCTATACCCTGCTACCTACCCCTAGTCGACTTTTGGAATCCATCACCATGGATTACATGTCAGGCCTTCCTTCCACTAAGCATGGAAATGACTATGTTTTTGTGGTTGTCGACAGGTTTTTGAAGATGGCCATTATGACAGCCTTCAAGAAGAATATCACAGCTGAAGCCACCACTAAACTCTTCTTTGAATGAGTGTGGGTACACTTTGGGATCTCATAGTCTATCATCTTAGATCAGGACAGTAGGTTTCTCAGTACATTTTGGTCTTGTCTCTGGTTGGTGCCAGACACCAAACTCACTAAGTCCACAACCTTCCATCCTCAAATTGATGGCCAGACAGAGGTTGTTAACAGGATGATCGTACACATTCTATGCATGTACAACTCAAAGTATCCACACACATGGGATGAGAGCCTCTCCTATGTTCAGCACAGCTATAACCGGGCTCAACATAGCTCGACTGGCCAAAACCCTTTTCAGGTGGGCTTGGGATTGAGCCACAATGTCCCATTGATGTGGCCATGCCATTTGCAGCTACTCACGCAGATTTAGCTCATGTCCAATCTGAAAGAGATAAGGAAAACAACTTCATTGAGCACATCCAACATATTTTCCAGCAGGTCCATGACATTATGGAGAAATCAAATGCCAAGTACAAGCAACGACATGATCAACATCGGGTGCCACACAAGTTTCAGGTGGGCAACAAAGTCTGGTTGCATTTGCAAAAAGAATTCCTTATTGGAGCCTGTCGAAAACTCAAACCACTCCGATATGGTTCTTACACCATTTTTTAGAAAATTATATATTACAGAGCAATGGAACACATAAAATATTGCAGAAATATAAACACAGAAAATGCATAAAACAAGAGAGACACAGATATACCTGGTTCACCAGTTTGGGCTATGTCCACAGAGAAATAACCAGTCTTTCTTTTATTATATTATCCAACAAACTAAAGAGATACAACCTACAATAGATCCACTGTAACTCCCTCTTCACTCTCAATCTCATCTCTTTTCCTCACTCAAAATACAGATATGACATACATAGACGTAATACAATTCCTTCATATATAATGAGGGGGCGTTGCCTCCAAACCCCCGCCTGGGGACCGCTGCCCCCCAGACCCCCCAGCCGGGGGGGATCAGCCCCCCCCCCCCCGCGTGGAGGGGTGTTCAATATTCCTGGGGTATACATTTGGCTGAGACCTTTGAATACAAAAGATAATCACGCTCCACACCCAACAATCTCCCACTTGGAGACTGATTATAGCAACTCCACCACTACTTCATTTGCTAGACAATGACTCCTCTTTTTCCCTAGTTTTTTCTCATCTTCTTCATCTACTTGAAGACTAATTGAAATTGAGCAGATTCTCTATTTCTCCCTGGTTACAACTTTTGCTAACATATCTGTAGGATTCTGGCTAGAGTGTATATTTTCCAGCTTCAATTGTCCATCTTCCAATGCTGATCGTATGAAATGGTACTTGAGCTGCATATGTTTAGTCTTGGAATGAAATGTAGATTTCTTTGCAAGATGTATGGCACTCTGGTTGTCAGTGAATAACCTGCCCAAATCCTACTTCTTACCCAATTCATCCAGAAACTTTTGTAACCAAATCATTTCTTTACTAGCCTCTGTAGCAGTAACATACTCTGCTTTTGTTGTTGAAAGTGCAACAACACTTTGGATTTTTGATACCCAACTAACAGTTGTTCCACCTGCAGTAAATACATAGCTTGTATTGCTCTTCATGTTATCTCTGTCACCTGCCATATTTGCATCAACATATCCCTATAGAGCAATGTTTGAACCACCAAAGCATAATGCTTGATTTGTGGTACCTCTCAAATACCTGAGAATCCAATTCACCACCATCCAATTTTCTTTTCTTGGACTGTTCATGTACCTGCTTACAACTCCCACTGCTTGTGCAATATCAAGCCTTGTGCAAACCATTGCATACATTAATCTTCCAACTGCTGATGCATATGGAACTTTAGACATATGACCCATTTCTTCTTGAGTATTGGGACACTCCTCCTTACTTAATTTGAAATGGCTAGCGAAAGGTATACTAACTAGTTTTTCATTCTGCATACTAAACATTTTCAACACCTTTTCTATGTACTCACTTTGAGACAATGCTAATTTGTGATTCTTCCTATCTCTAGTTATTCTCATACCAAGGGTTTGTTTTGCAGTACCCAAATCCTTCATTGCAAATGAGTTTGCCAATTTCCTTTTGAGCACATTTATTTCTTGCATGTTAGAACCTGCAACAGGCATGTTATCTACATACGATAACAATATAATATAGCTGCCATTGTTTTTCCTTTTGAGTAAACATAATGATTAGAGTGACAACTAGTATATCCTTGTTCAGACATAAACCTACCAAATTTTAGATACCACTGCCTTGGAGCCTGTTTTAAGCCATACAAACTCTTCTTCAACCTACACACTAGTTTTTCCTTCCCTTTTACCTCATATCCTTGTGGTTGTTGCATATATATCTCTTCCTCCAAATCTCCATGGAAAAAGGTTGTATTTACATCTAACTACTCAAGATGCAAATCTTCAGTTGCTACTAGACTTAAAATAGTTATGATTTAAGTCATTTTCACAAAAGTAGAAAATATCTCATCAAAGTCTATACCTTTTTTCCTGTGCAAACCCTTTCACCAAAAGTCTAGTTTTATACATTTTTCTACCTCCATCTTCTTCCTTCAACTTGTAAATCCATTTATTTTGGAATGTTGTTTTACTTGCAGGCAATCTTACTAAGTCCCAAGTCTGGTTATGTGCTAAGGAGTCTATATTTTCTTTCATGGCTTGCCCCCACTTCTTCCTGGTTTCTACTTGCACTGCTTCTTCATAACATTCTGGGTCACCAAAATCAGTCAACAATACATAATATAATGAAAGAGAGTATCGTTCAGGGGGTCTACTCATCCTGGTAGATTTTCCAACACCACTTTTACGTGTTTAAAGTGCTTGTTGCTATTGTGGTTGTTGTTTTGGCTATTGATCATTATGAGTTTTAGGAACCATTACTTTTTATGTGATCTCGTCAAGCACTGAGTATTCTCTGTTTTCTTTTTCTTATTTCTTTTCCTGCATTTGATCCTTATAATAAACCTTTTCATTGAATATGGCATCTATGCTCCTAATGATTTTGTGTTTTTCATAATCGTAAAAGTGATAACCGAAACCATTTAACACCATATCCAATAAAGGTAAATTTATTTGATTTTGCCTCAAGCTTTGTTCTATTTTCTTTATTAATTTGGATAAAGGCTTCACAACCAAAAGTATTTAAAAAAGAGTCGTTTACCTTTTTACCTGTCATGCCTCCTTTGGAATACCACCATCTAAGGAACTTGAAGGACCTCTGTTTATTAGATAAACAACAATATATACAACATCTGCTCAAAATTGTAAAGGCAATCCTGCGTGCAATCTCATGCACCTTGCACGCTTCATGATTGTCCTATTCATCCCTTTTGATATGCCATTTTCTTGTGGTGTTCCTGGAACTGTCTTCTCTTTACGAATTCCATTCTCTAAACAATACCTATTAAAATCTTTGCTGCAGTATTCACCTCCATTGTCTGATCTGAGACACTTCAACCTTTTTCCCGTCTCATTTTCAACCAAATCTTTACATCTCTTGAAAATATCAAATACATCAGATTTATTTCGAATACAATAAATCAAGGTTTTTCTGGTTGCATCATCACTAAAAGTAACATAATAATGAGATCCACCAAGAGATAATACTTGAGTAGGTCCCCATACAACTCTATGCACAAGCTCTAATTTTTCACTATTCTTTTCTTTCCCAACTCTAAGGAATCTGACTCTATTTTGTTTTCCATAAACACAATTCTCACATAATTTCAAATCAACATGCTTCAAACCTGGCAACAAATTTCTTGAGTGAAGAATCTGCATCTCTTTCTCACTCATCTGCCTGAGCCTATGATGCCATAATGTCGTATCTTCTCTTGTAGAGCTTGAAGCATTAACAGAATTAGAAGTACCATTGCATAAATAAAATGTACCAACCCTTCATCCTTTCGCTATTACAAGGGATCTTTTAGTGACCTTCCAGGTTTTATCTATGAAAGTAGTTACGCAACCTTCACCTCCCAACTACCCTGTTGAAATCAGATTTTTTTCACATATGGAACATGCCTTACCTCCTTCAATAGCCATTGATTTCCATTCTATTGTGTTATGAAAACTGTATCCATTCCAACGATTTTACAAGGTTTATCATCACTCAAACGAACTTGTCCAAAATCTCCTTGAACATAATCATGAAAATGTTTCTTATCAGGTGTGGCATGGAATGAGGCCCCTGACTCTACCACCCAGGGATCAATAATATTTTCTAGTGAAAGAATCAAAGAAACTTGCATTACATCACCTGTTACATTCGCTTCATGATTAGTTTCTTTTTGCGCATCTCCTTCTTTTCCCTTTCGAT
Organism: Pinus taeda; assembly: GCA_000404065.3. Classification (NCBI taxonomy): domain Eukaryota; kingdom Viridiplantae; phylum Streptophyta; class Pinopsida; order Pinales; family Pinaceae; genus Pinus; species Pinus taeda. The sequence goes on along the minus strand of APFE031721010.1, from coordinate 69,764 downwards.
ACTTGTAGTCTTTTTTCAGGTGTCCTTTCTTCCCGCATTTCTAGCACACTATCCTTGATTTGGACTTGGATCTACCTTTTCTTGACTTACTACGATATCTTGGGCTTTTTCCTCTTTCCATTTTTCTTCCCCTAGTCTCTACGGTCAAAGCATTACCTGATGTCTCACCGGAGCTTTTTCATTGCATTTCCTTGCTAAGGATTGCACCGACAACATCATCAAACTTTAAAGTACTAGAACTAGAGACATAGTTGCTAATGGCCATAACTAAACCATTCCAACTTTCTGGCAATGAGCACCTAAATAATAGAGCCCTAACTTCATCATCAAAATTTACACTTACAAAAATTAACTGACTTGTAACTATATTAAAATCATTTAAATGATCAGCAACAGGTCCACCTTCTCACATCTTCATATTAAATAAATACTTCATAATAAATACCTTATTTGAGGCCAAGGGTTTTTCATATAGTTTGGTCGACATTAAACCCTTTGTTGTCGTTTCCTTTGAAATATTAAACGCTACCAATGCCGCTAGGCACAACTGTATTTTTCCAAGTGCCTTTCTGTCGAGAATATTCCATTATGTGTCTGTCATACTCGTCGGCTTCTTTGTCTTTCTGCTTAATGGTAGGTATAGATCTCTCTAATACAGATAATCTTCCATTTGCATCTTCCAGAACTCATAGTTTTGGGCATTGAATTTTTTTACCCTAAGACTACCATCTTTCGGCATTGCTCCCACTCGAACCAGGAACCCTTCTCTCCTGCGATTTTATTAGCCAAATAGACCTTCGGCTCTGATACTAGTTGTTAGACAATTATATATTACAGAACAATGGAACTCATAAAATATTGTAGAAATATAAACATAGAAAACACATAAAACAAGAGAGACACAGATATATGTGGTTCACCCAGTTTGGGCTATGTCCACAGAGAAACAACCAATCCTTTTATTATATTATCCAACAAACTAAAGAGATACAACCTACAACAGATCCATTGTAACTCCCTTTTCGCTCTCAATCTCCTCTTTTTCCCTCACCTATAATACATATCTGACATACGTAGATGCAATACAATTCCCTCATATATAGTGAGGGGTTGCCTTCTAGGGGAAAAAAACCCTAAAATAAACATAACTTCTACCATTACCAAGGCTTTGGGAGACAATGCATTTGAGCTCAGCATTCCCCAATTCATTGGCCTGTACCCAGTGTTCAATGTGGACCACATTCGGCTATACTTACCACCATTACTAGACACATCTGACATTGCAGAACAGCTCACACACAGAGAGTTTAATTCCAAATTGCATGGAACAAGCTGCAACTGATTAGATCATGGACACAGATCAAGCACACTTGCCAACAAAATATCCAATTCTATCAAGTTGTCAAAGCAATCCAACTCCTTCACTAGGGCAAGTTGCTCACTAGGGACCAATTTCAGGAAAGGTTTCCTCATCTCATGGTGAAACTCAACGCAATGGGGACCATTGCTTCCTAAGGCGGGAGGAATAATCCAGGTGGATATTGGTGGCCACCCGCCAATTCTACTTGGACCCCCACCATTGTTTCTTTCAGTTTTTTAGTTTGCTTAATTGTAGCATAGTTTACTATTTTTTTTTTTTTTTTGGGTCCTAAACTTCCAGAGCCATTTTGAGGCCCTAAACGACGTTTTTTTTGGAAATCTACCACCAACGATCTTTTGCCTAACATTGTTTTTTTCATCGTAGTCCTCGGAGAGATATTTCCAACGAGTTATCATGCACGTCAAACAAGGATAATATGACTGAGCCATGACCCCGGGAAGTTGGTTGTCCAACTCACCCCAACAGGGCACATAAACTCTTGGTATTAAATCTCCTCGACTTAGGGTTTTGGTGGTTTAGGGTTTTCTCTTATTGTTCAATAATAAAAAGGCCCTTGAGCCTCATTGTAAGACAGTTGAGAGGCATGTAGCTGCCACATCTCTTCTCAGAGATAAGCTATCATTGCCCTAACTGGTTTATTTCCATCTTTGTTTGTAAGCATATTTCAGTATTTTACATTAATGAAATGAAGTATTATTTTCACCGCATCTCTGTGTTTATGGTTATCTATGTAATTTGTTGCATTCTTGTTTAAAGCTAGATCACCTTCTATTTTTGGAATGTTAATATTCTGTGGATCCTCATCCTCCTCTTCAACAGTTACATTATAACATTCTAGCGCGCAACTCTGTTGAGTAGCCAATTAAGGCTGTGTCAAGTCTAAAGGATCCTGCGGGATCCTAAAGATGGTTGCTTTCATATCTTGTAGCACTTCCTCAATACCGTCAAACCCATCCTCAAAACTAAATGTCATCATGAACCGTTGGCGTAGGATATCCTATTCACCTGTCCCATGGCGAAGCTCTGTTTCTACATACCAATTCAATGGAATAACATCTAGGGTATGACAGAATAGGTGAACCCATTAAGGTTGTGGCTTTTCTCCATACGCCTATGTTCACTTGGCTAGATGCATGCATGGATCATCTTTTCCATTGTACTTGTCTATCAGTTGCACCTTAGGCTTCCCAAATCATACTCACATCATTCTCTTACATTCATGCCAGCATCAAAGCTGCCTATGTGCACACCCCACCATCTCGCGGGCCTATCGCGTAGTACCTAGTCCATCAAAGAAAGTATCTACCTAATTTAGACCATCATAGGTAGGTTGATCTCTTACTTCTGTCGACACGCAGCGCAATGACCTTGTCACCATATTGCAATTCAGCGTAGTTACTTTGTGTAACTGATTCTGCCAGCGTCCGATTTCTTCATTGGAATCCGAAGTGAAGGAGCTTTCCCTCTCCCATTTAATCTGCCATCTGCAGTTGGATTCACCCAGTCTTGGTCTCGTGTCGTTATCTTGTAGATATAGTCCAAATCATCATCAATTTCATAGTCGTGGATTGGCTCCATATATTGCGATCCTTCAGCAGGGTCCAGGGGTATAATTATGTGCAGTGACTTCTTTTCAAAGATCATTTTTCGCTTCTTCAAATTAATTACCCCATTCATATCAGTGGTCGAGTGAATTCCTAGGAGCGCAGGATAGGGATTGTTGTCATCAACAATCTCTATTACTTTAAAATTCGCCAGCGCGCTTGCTCCCACAATATCCACAGTTATTCCCTGCAATCAACCCATGGGTATTATTTTCTACTGATTTGCCATTCTCAATGGAATTGGAGGCCATTGCAGTGTGGGTATACCCATTCACTCCCATGTCTATTTTGGCAGAACATTTGCATCTAGTCCCAAATCCAGGATGACTTGATCCATTTCATATTCTCTGATCTATGCTGTGAGTCTCATTTCTCATCTCATTCTTGTCTTATTCTTTTCAACCTTGTGGACTACGCATGGTTCATTGGGCGCGGTCCCAACACATCTATTGATAAGTTCCTGTAGCCCTTTCACAACCTTGTTGTCGTGCAGTAACTTTATACAAGTTTCCAAGAAAGTTGTCAACATGGATGGGTCCATCTCAGGCTTAGGCTTATCTTTTCTTCCTGACGTGGAGGCCTCAGCGATGTTCTTCGTAGTTTCCATGAAGGTTTCCTGAGCACGCTCCAAATGAAACTCAGCTTCTTTCGCCTGGGCTTTGGGAACCCAAGTACTATCGTCCGACTTTTCCCCTTGTTATCTCCCATCGCGATTCCACTTCAAAACACTATATTTACATTCAGATCTTCTTCGTGTGGCTCAGACCTCATCAACTGCAGGTTCTGAGTCGAGGGAGGCAATAATGCTCCTTTGTCAAGGATCCTAGCTATCAGCATAGGAGAATCTTCTGTCTCATGATGAAACAACATGAAATACTTGCACAATGGGCGCATTGGATTAGTGAAATCGCGGGCATAGTGTCCTGGCCCTCCACAATTGTAGCAAATCAACTGTCCACGACCTTTACCAGGTCCTCCTTTGCCTCAGCCTTGTCCGCGCCCCTGAAATCCTGCCCATGCCATTCTTGTATTTTGGTCAAGGGGCCGTGTTTCAACCTAAACCCTATAGGTTTGGAGTTCTATCCATCATCAATTCATAGCTTCTGAGAGTACGCTCGTCATGTCCCATACTGTCCTGTTTCAAACTCTGCATCTTAAGGCACGGAGTTTTCAGCTGCGCGTGGATCTGTTGAACTCCTAGGTTAAGATCTTGCATCAGGGTCTCATGTAGCCTCATAGCAATCTCTAAGTCCTCTTCCTGAGTTGTTATCTTTTGCTATGATAGTGCACTCCTGAAATGTGGTAGTAGCGAAGCTACAAACCACTCGCGATGTTGTCCATCTGTCAGATTCATATTGGCTTCACGAATCATACATTTCAACCTCTGATCTAGTTCCCAATGAGTCTCACCTGGTTGAATCCCACAATCGACTCTGCTTCAGAATTAGGCCTGCTAAATTCTTTATTTAGCATTGTTTGGATATTCGTGACTCTCTCATTTGGGTTATCGTTGGGATACTTAATATACTAGGTCAGCGCGTGATCTTGTAGGGCGCTAACTAGTGTCGCTTTCCTTATATGGTCATCTGTAAAACCTTGTGCTTCCCATACAACCCTTACAATGAACCAGAATTGCTCTGGGTATTCATTTCCCAAACCTTTGAACACAGGAAACTTCATTGTGTTTTCCATACTAAATCGCGGCGGTGGTGGAGTTGGTATGGACGAAGATGGAGGTGATGGCAGTGTAGCTAGAGGCGGTGGAGGTGGTATTCGCGGAATTTTTTGTCTTCTCAGGTGAATAACACGCGGAGAGACTTTCGCGGGTTCTTTCTCGTCCCCTCGTGGAGGTGAAATCAGGGGGATATTCTCTGGACCCTTATTTCCTTCATTCCTGAAAACATTTCTGCTTCGCGTAGCCCCTAACATCAAGGTAACTGCATAACCCACTTTTTGTACAACGACATTTTAATCCAGGTATTCAAAGACTTTACGTACTTACCTCACGGTCCTTTGAGAAAGCATCGCTCTGCCTTTCTATAGCTAGCTAAGTTGTCGACCGCAAACTCAGTGATAAATCGTCCTATGATATGATCGAGCCACTGATCGATGACGCTCGTAATCTTATCCCCCAATGCTTCCAATCTCTGCACTAGCTCTAGGTTCCACACAATAGGACCATCAAGCTTCCACCTTCCTTAGATATCTGCTAGCTTCGCGATCCACTCTTATAGCTTAGTAGGGAAGGACGTGAAAAATATTTCATGGATCTCTATATACAGGTAGTTGTCTAGCCACTCTTCTTTTGATAGTCACAGATTTCTGTTCTCTTGCGCTGCAAACTCGTGAATTCTTCTGTCCAACTAGCCTTCAATTTCTTTCTTAGTTGGATTCCAATGATACAACATCACACATTTTTATGCAGATTCCAGTCCTGGTAATGGAACCATTTGTTGGCTTATAGGGGCCTGACCCAGGTTCAGAGTTAGTTAGCCAAACAAATCCCTACACTACTGATGAGCCTCGGTATTGCAACAAGAATGTTGCAACTCCCAAGCCTACCGACTTTACTGATCAACTCAGGGTTCGTACAAACTTAAGAGGTATCGGCACTATATGTGTAGCATATAATGTGTCATTCCTTTGTTTTCATGATGTAATGGAGTGCATGTACTAAAGTCAAATCCTAAACTAATTGCAAAAAATGAAATGTTCGAAATGGAACCTTAACTTATTGCAAGAAAGAAAGTACAAGGAATGAAAATGAAATCAAATGATAAAACACACCATTTTCTAACTCACTTCTAAGAGGCTTTGCTTCAAAATAATTCTAAGTTAACATTCATGCAATCCTACTATCCTAACCATGCATATTCAAACCATCAAACCTTCTACTGCTATGCATGTAAATGAATAAAATAAATTTGCTTTTCTTTTTGTCCTTTTTTCATGTGAGAGTGTGAAAACTAATCTCATTTGGTGATGTGGCAGGTGGCTTGGAGATGATGGTGAATGGTCATAAGGTTTGGGAGATAGGTATGGAGCCTTTCCTAGCTTCCTAGAGGCTTTTTCCTCAATTCGGCCTCAAAACAGGTTTTCCTACAAGATGCTACAATGATTTCTTACTGGATCTCCTAATTTCCTATAGGATGTACAAATTTGCTATAATTTATCGAATGACCAAGAAAATCAAACAAAAATTGGATGGGACAAATTTTTCTATTCAATATGATGTCTTAGGTCCCCATTCCAAGTGGAATCACTCAAAAATACCTCTGTTAAACCATGCAAAAAATATAAAAAACATTACTAGTCGAAAATCTAGAAATTCGAGAACTATTGAGCTAGTAAATCGAAAAAATGCCTAACCAAATCAAATGAAAATGCAATGGGGTAATTTTTGTTATGAACTATAATGTGTTTTTGATCTAATGCAAGTGGAATCAATTCGATTGAATCTCGTTAGCATGCTATAAATAATAGAAGAAGTTTATTGTTCTTTGCTAAAAATAAGGTCCAACAATTTAGATTTGTGAATAAGAAGGCTAATCCAAGCATCTCAATGATTTCTATGAATTTCCAAGGCTTTTCCAAAGATGAAATAATTCTTGTGATCCTGTAAAAAAACTTACATCAACCATTTAACTCAATCCTACAATAAGAAATTATTAATCTTAAATGCAGAAATAGAAAGAGTCAAGACATAAAAACTAGAGATGCATGTGAATAAGCAATGAAAAGAAGAAAAGAAAATGATACAAAAGGGCTTTGAGGTTTCTAAGATGGACAACCCCAAGGAAAATCATAGCTCTATGGAGGAGAACAAGCTTTAGAAGCTGAGCATTGCATCAATCTTCATTATTTTCATCAATAGAATTACATCCCTGTAAGAAAATACAATGGAGTTGCAGGAATACATGCTCTCTCCATAATAACACTAATGAAAAACTCCCCCCTGGAGAAAAAATCAACTTGGTACTTATACAAAATGATTAGGAATCATTCCCCATGAATGGAGGAAGCTTTCCTGACCAAAATCCCTTGATTAGTGGATCTAATCCCCAATATTAGGAATTTGCATTAAATGGAAGGGCACACATTCCTAGATTTTCTCAATCATTCCTAAGAGGAAAATTTTACTTGGAACTTATAAAAAATGATTAATAATCATTCCCCATGGATGGAGGAAGCTTTCCCCACTGAAATCCCTTGATTAGTGGATCTACTCCCTTGATTGGTGGATCTTCTCCCTTGATTAGTGGAACACATTCCTAGATTTTCTCAATCATTGGAGTTCCACAATTTGTGCCATAATTCCATAATATCTTGTTGGCTTATTATTTATTATTGATCCTCCAGTAGTAGATAACAAGTCCCTAAATTATCTCCTCATCCAACTCTTCATAATCTGCCCAATATTCTCACAATATTCCACAATAAATAAATAATATTAGGCAAAAATATTCAATTATTCATAAGCCTTCCTCATGAATATATTAAAGTTAAAAATAAATTATCTAATGCAAAAAGAGAGGTTTAATGTACTAAAGGATGGTCATAGGCCTTAATTTATGTTTTCAAATTAAGGGCATGGGCCTTAATTTATGTCTGATTTAGAGGCCCATCATACCCCCTGTTGAAAGTGTTGCTCATCCTCTGAGCAACTTAGTGACCTCATTGTGCCTCATCTATGGCCCTGGTGGCCTCTCTCTTGTGCATTAAGAACCTTGGCTGTAAGTTCTTCAAGGAAAAGCCAAAAAACATATTTGTGCAAAGAAAAATCCTTCTTTATTTAGACCATCAGTTTTCCTTTTTCCCCTTATTCAAGATGGTTCTTGATTATTTTTTCAGTTTGACAAGGTCTTCCACACCCTTATCCACATTCTGCTACCTTGTTCCACCATTAATTTGCCTTAGGACTGCCTCGTGTAGGATTTATGGTTCATTGTAATTCTTGCAGGATCATCCTATAGAAAACACAGTCCCTTTGTAAAATCAAGTAAAGGAGTGGAAAAAATGATAGAAATGGAAGAGTGAATGGTAATGAGTGGTAAAATAAAAATGTGAGTGACAGGGGTCTTTTTGTGATCCTCCTTTGCTCTTTGACTGTCCTTCTTGCTGACTTGCAAATGGAAATTTCATGAAAATGGAGAGGATGCTCTCTTTGTTTTTTTTTCAAAAATGAAATGAGATGGATGAATGGTGAATAGATAGTGAATATGAAGTGGATGGAGGGCTTGGAGTGCTGTGGTGACCTTGGCTTTTTTAAAAATTTCTTCTTTTAACTGTTGTCCTCATTCCTTGAAATCATCACCCTTTATAATTTGACTGGCTGAGACTGTTGACCCATCCTTAGCTTATAAAACCTCATCTCTCATGCATTGACAATTTTTTTTTAACTATAATATGCTTAAGAGAAGAAGTCAAGAATATTGCATACTTGTACCTATCTAATGGTTGTTGGAGAGGCATGTATGTTGTTGCTGAGTTGATGTTGATGTGTAGGGGTTCAATGGTGATGTTGATGATCCTGATACTACTGTTAAGCTCTGGAGGAGCTTCTTTAATCTCTGGATCTCCTTTAAAACTACTCATTGCCAAGCCTGTAGGTGTTGTTATGTATCTTTTAGGTTTACAACACAATGACTTGTTTGTCCATATCTCCCAAATGATAGACTAGATTGAGATGAAACATTTTGAGCATGTTTCCATCATCATTATGCACCTCCCCATAGAAAAAATTTGGTCAATGGATGCATGGATCTCGAGAACAACTAAAAGTGGCTCAAGGTGGTGGAGGCCAATTTCTTGGAAACTGTGCATTGGAACTTGCTGAAATTGCTTGGGCATGTTACCATCATCCATATGCATTTCCCCACGAAAAAACTTTGTTAAATGGATGAATGGATATTGAGAACATGCAAAAATGGCTGAAGGTGATGGAGGCCAATTTCTTGGAAACCGTGCGCTAGAATTTGCTTAAATTTCTTGAGCATGTTACCGTCATCCATATGCATCTCCCCCTAAAACAGCTTGGCAAATGGATGCATAATTTTCAAGTTATGACAAAAACAAATTTCTGCTCTATGTATTTTCGTATCCTATAGTAAAACAGAGCATCCTATAGTTTTTTAGGACAAGAAGGAAAATGAGTGGTAGAAGCTTGAGAATAATGGGTGGAGGGTGAAACTAGATGAGGGTGATGGATTGGCATGGCCTTGGCCTTGTTGTAACATTTGAGAAAATTAGGAGAAAGTCAAAATTTGACTTCTTTTGACTAGGCTTGACTAATTTTCCTTTTGGTACCAACTTGTTCTTGTTGGTTACAGATGTTGGAGAGTACATGCATGCATGAAGCAAGGATTTTATTTATTTATTTTTTATTTTTCTCTCTTTTTTTTTTATATCTAGGCCTACTAGCCACCCCAATGAGGTTTTCAACTAGTAGGTTTGCCTAGGAGCCTCAAAGGAGGTTTTCACCTATTTTTTTTTCTTTTTTCCTTTTTTTTCCAACCCATTGACCACCTCATGGAGGTTTTCAATTAATGAGCCAATCTGAGGTGCCTCCAAGGAGGTTTTCACCTTAGATTTTTAGTTTTTTCACTTATTTTCATTTTTTTTCTCTTATACCCTACCCTACTTGAAAAACAAAATCACTTTCAAGTATAAGAATAATTAAAATGGAGCCATGTGCACATTAAATGTTCTACATAATTTACTTTTTAGATGCCTTCCAATAGTTTGTTAGATTTGTAGTATGTTACCTAAAATTGCAAATGAATATATTATTATATATATATATAATATATATATATATATATATATATATATAGAGAGAGAGAGAGAGAGAGAGAGAGAGAGAGAGAAGTGTGTGTATGTATGTATGTAATAAAACAAAAATTAATCATAACTTGTCAACCACTAAGTTTGAACCAATGACAACCACCATATCACAAATACGTCTTTTGTGAACTCCACCTACAACTTGTCATGTCATCTTTAACGAGTGCTTTTGTCATGACATATTTTAATTCTACTAGTTGAGCTTATGATGCAACTCTACCTCATACAAATGCCAAAAGGGTTTCCCAACTCATCACAGCATGAAATTGTATGTGTCTGATTGGTTAGACATTAAGGCATGAGTCCACGATGATGACCCTATGAGAGTGACTCAATGTTAGAGAACCATGTAACACAACACTATTTTCTCTTGTAAAAAATATCATTAAGACATCAACATAATTCTCCACAAATTGTGTTTTTACTCTGAATGAAATTTCATAATCCTTATTTGAATTTTGAGGTCTCCAATATGATAAAAGACTAAAATTTTGAAATTTTGAAAAACCAAGTATCACGATTATTACATGCTACCTTTAAGTTTGGTTTGAACAAGCCTAGTCTGGGATAAACAATCAAGGAAGAGGAATGGATGTTGAGCTACCTTTCAATGGTGGGTGGGATATTCCATGTGAATTGTGAACAACCCGAACCAAAACATAAGGCTGTATGACTAGATGAAGGGCAAGTAGCAATCTGCCACGATGGATACACCATCTAAGCTACTAAAATAGTCAACAACACTCAATATTTTCAAAAGACTTCAATACAACATGAGAGGGACATGGAATGGATTCCCATCATTCCATGGGAGCAAGGTAGACCAAGATGAGGCACTATGTATTATGGAGCTTGAGCTAGCAAATAAAACTATCACATTGAATATTATGTACGAATATTGGTAGCTAGATAGCATAAGAAAATGCTTGTTTATACTCAAGACGAATTGATCCAATTAAAGAGAGTTCCATCTATCTATAGAGATATCCTCTCTAATGTTTCTATTCAGGCTAAGTGTGGAGTTGGGATCCCTGATAAAGGGAAAACCTAGAGAAAAATGAGCTAGTATCTATAGATCATTAACCTCTATTAGCAACTAAAATTCATTTTGGGAAAAGAACACATTGAAAATCAAGAGGCTAGATGAAAGATGCAACAGACCCCAAAACATGGGCGTGGCCATCTTAGGTATTATTATTATCACCTTGACATGTTGGATCATTTCCTAGCTATAATTGAACACAACAATGTGCTACTTCTATAGACCCCATGACTGCCCACATACAGAAAACCCCAATTCCTGTAGTAACTTGAGATTCTGATCCTATTCATTAATTAGATGTAGACACATGGTTTTCATCTTTGTCTTGCAACTATTTTTATATATTTGAATAGGCCAACACTATACTATAAGACTAGTACAATTTCATCATGATAGGTTTTGTATCACTTATGAAGGTAGATAGGATACAATGTTGGCTATGTTCTGGTATTCCAGCTAGGAGACTTGAGTAGGCTATGTAATTTTAAAATGTAACCACTGTATTTTGAGGAAATAGAAGTTAATTTTACAAAAATAAAAATAAAAATAATGTTTAATAACATTTAATAATATTAATATTAATTTTACTAAAGTTGAGGACTAATAATAATAAAATAATATATTGTTATTATTTTATTATTATTAATAGTACTCATCATTATTAATGTTAATATATTATTATATACTATTATTAAATATTTCCTCCCAAAACTATGGCTACATTTGAAAATTACATAGTCCAATTTAGTCTCTCAGGTGGGAGACTTGATCATAGTGAAAACCCTATTCTACGTAGCTTCATAAGGAATATACAAAACCTTTAATGATGAGACTATACTAGACATATACTACAATGCCCACCTATACAACTACATAAAAAATGGTTGCAAGAGAGATATCAAAAGCATGTGTCTACATCCAATCAAGGAATAGTATCATAATCCAAAGTCACTACAGCAATTAAACTTTCCCATTCCACCGGGGTCATGGTGTCACTGGAGGTATCCTAAGGTGTTTCTCAATTCTCACTAAGAGACACTCTAAAATGTCAATGTGACGATTATAATACTTGAGGTGGCCATGCATATTTTCTAGGGTCTAGTGTATCTATCTAATGGGCTCATTCCTGTCAATACCAGAACATAGTATGAATGACTTACCTTGGTTTACCTCGCTCCTGTGGCATGATGGAAATCTAGTCAAATTGCCTTTGTTGTTGACTACTGTAGTAGTTTGGATGGTGTATCCCTCATTACAGATGGTTCCAAGTTACCCATCTCATTGGATTTCCTTATGATTTAGTTAGGGTTGTTCACCCATTCGAATCTTGTGATCAAAAGAGAGATTTCATGAACCCTTCATCGTCCATGATAGTTTATTGAATATCGAGACTCATTCAAACCAAAGTTGGAGGTAGCATGTAATAATCTTGATACTTGATTTTCCTAGTGTGGGAAAGGAAAGTGTGAAATAGAATCACCTCATAGAATGGGAATTGTTATCATCTACCTCCACAACCTCAACTTCACCTCAAATACATTGTCCTTACCCTTCCTTAGCACTAGCCAAAGCACAATTCCAATCCACAACAAAATGGAAACCGAATACACCCAAAGTCACCTCAACGGGGAGATTGAAATTCCTAATAATTTTTTGGAAGGTTGGATGCAATTATGAAATGCATAGAAACACCATTGTTGGGGAGATATGTCTTCTAAGCGCTTGATAAAATGGCGATTCCAGAGTGCTTGATAACTCTAGGATATTCTCGGGACCCAAACAACCAAGAAGGATTTGATAGTAGCTTATAATGATCAACGGTTGTATTACACTTAATCGCCTCATCAATTTATTTTAAAACTTAGAATTTAAAATATCATATGACATAATATCTTGGGTAAAGCCCATGTCGAGAAACTTAAAAAATGCAAGGTATTTTCTTTTTATCATCCACATTTTGTTTTCTACAAGTTGGGATGAAATCATTGCATAATTGTAATGATTTTTCAATCAAAAGTGAATGGTTTACTAGTTAGTGATATAAAACTCATTAAGCACACACAATGACTGCATCCAACATTGTAAGGAATCCTAAATTTATGATAGACAATAAATACCCTATATTTTTTGAGTTTCTTCACTATGATTTTCTTGAGTGGGATATTGAAAACATATTTTTTCCTTTCATCTTCATCGCTTATGTCGAATCTCTCATAATTTTTCCACGAAGGTGGTCATCTCGGCGGTAATCACCTCATATTTAGGAACCATTAGAGTTCAGAAATTTTGCAACAATACTATATTTCGATTTTTGTTTTAGAAAGTAAGGGATGATGTCATTCAATGTGTGTATTGATACATGAGATGTGTTTATAGGATAGAGGATCCGAGATATTTTTGTACTTTATCTCCAATATCTCCAAAGGTTAGTAGTGTAATTGTCTTTGTAAAAAATGGTGTTAAAGTACGATATTACTGAGACTGAATTAATATAATTGTTAATGAAAAATATCTGACATCCTTTATACTCTCACTAAATCTCATATGTTTTTATATGTTAGCACTCAGTGACATTGTTCCCTTCTAGAACATAGAATAAAATCACTTGTGAAAGGGAATAAAAACATGGCAACTTACTTTGGGAGATTGTAGTGGAACGTATGCTTTCCCTTTAAAACTTGTGTACATTCCTGAAACACTAGAAAAATATGTCACTAGAAAGGTATCGACTAGCACCATACAACTATGATATTTGTAATATTTTTTGAGCATATTAAATTCATCAAAAAATCAAATAACTTTAAGCACCCATATTTTTATGTAATGAGACTTTGAAAAATGTCAAGTTGTTATATTGCTTCACTAAAATACTTTTCTCTTCTTTAATCATGAATAATGGTTTTGTTGTTGTTACCCATGCATCCCCTTTGACATCAATGAGATCTTGTTTTCATCAATAACAACACTATGTTCAACTTTTTTCTCTCTTCAAAACCCAAGTATGATGATTATTACATGCTACCTCCATGTTTATTTTGATCAAAATTAGTTTGGTATAAACGATCATGGAAGAGTAAGGGGTGGTGAGCTACCTCTTCAGTGGTGGGTGGGATATGCCACCCAAACTCTTAAAATAGTCAGTAACACTCAATCTTTTTAGAAGGCTTTATAATAGCATGGGAGGGACATGGACTGGATTGCGATTATTCCATGGGAGTGAGGTCGACCAAAATGAGGCAACGCATCTTATGAAGCTCTAAATAATAGAGGAAACTGTCATCTTCAAGACCAAGCATGAAGATCTGCAACTAAATGTCGTAAGTAAATGCCTATTCAGACTCAAGTATAATTAATAAAATTAGAGAGAGGCAGTTATCCATAGAGCTACCATGTCTAATGTAGTTGTTCGGGCTAAGTGGGAAGTTGGGATCCCTTATACAAGGAAAACCTAGAATAGGGCAAGCTAGTATTTGTAGACAATTAACCTGTATCTGTAATTAAAATTCATTTTGGGAAAATCACTCATGGATGAGGTCAGATGACAGATGCAAACCTTGAAACATATGCATGACCATCTTAGGTATAACGATCATCAAATTGACATGTTGGACTATTTCTTAACTAGAATTGAACAAAGGCAAGGTATACCTCTATTGACACCATGACCCCGAGCAGATAAGGAAAGCCCAAAAGCCCAATCCTTGTAGTGACTTATGATTCCCAACCCCTTCATTAATTGGATGTAGACACGTGGATTTGATCTCTCTACTGTCTCATAATGACAAGTTTTGTATGTTACTTATGAAGATATGTAGTTACAAGAAAGAGATAAAAACCATGTGTTTCCATCTGATAAAAGATGGGGATCATAATCAGAAGTCGTTACAGGAATTTGGATTTCCTGGTCCACAAGCAGTCATGGTGTCGCAAGAGGTATGCCAAGGTGTTATTCAATCCTAGTTAGAGGATAGTCCAAAATGTCATGGCGAGGATCATAATACCTAAGGTGGCCATTCATATGTTCCAGATACATTTGCATCTATCCTATGGCCTCCTGGTTGTCCATGAGTGATCTATCCATAATGAATTTTAGTTTCCAATAAAGGTTAATAGTCTATAGATACTGGCTAGTTCTACTATGGGTTTGTCGATCGAAGCTTCCCAACCATCTTGGACCAATCTTCAGTAAAGATCCTGTGCAGAAGCTTCAGAAATGAAGAATTTCATTTTATCAAGTTCTATACATCGAAAATGAAGCATTGGTTTTTATCATCCATGTTTCGTTTTCTACAAGTTTGGATGAAATAATTGCATAATTGTAATGATTTTTCAGTAACAAGTGAATTTTTAATAGTTAGTAATCTAAAAGTCATTAAAGAGAATCAATGGTTGCATCCAACCTTGTAAACATACATAAGTTGATGATAAACAGTAAATACTCTCCATTTTATTAAATATTAAGCCTCTTTATTTTTGTAAAGTGAACTTTTATTTCCTCCTAGAACTGTGGTTACATTTGAAAATTACATAGTCAAATCTAATCTCTCATGTGGAATACTTGACCATAGCGAAAACCCTATTCTATGTAGCTTCATAAGAAACATAAAAAACCTATCATGATGAGACTATATTGGACCTGTATTACCATGCCCGCCTATACAACTACATACAAAATAAATATTAGGGGGTTTTACGTAGTGCATTATATTGGATATCATTTTTGGGATTCAACTGTGTTAAATAAGTCATTCATGTGAAGGGATCTCTACTTGAATGGTTCATGCGGCACAATACTTGATAAGGTTTTGCAAATGGCGTAGCAAGCTAAGTGGGATTGATTGTGGGGAAAACTCCACAGTTAAGTGTGCTTGAGCCATAGACAATCTGGGATGGGTGACCTCCCTAGAAGTCCTGGTTACCAGGTGCAAGGCTCGGAAGTGATGATTGACGCTATGTGATTCATTTCACTAGTTTCAATCCCACTTCTTCACCCCTGTGAGCATCACTCGATGCAATGAATGCTAAGTGAGCTATTAAAAAACCATGAGAAATTAGTCAGTTACGACTACCTCTCATGGAAATGGTCATACATGAATGACCTACATACAAAACAGTTGCAAGAGAGAGATTCAAAGCAAGTGTGTACATTCAATCAAAATATAGGATAATATCCAAAGTCACTAGAGGAACTGGACTTTCTTGGTCCACTAGGGGTCATGGTGAACCTCGAGGTATCCTAATGTGTTTTTTGATTCTAGCTGAGAGACACTCCAAAATGTTGAGGTGATGATAATAATACTTGAGGTGGTCATGCTTATCTTCTAGGGTTTGTCGCATCTATCGTATGGTCTCTTTTCTGTCCATGAGTGGTTTACCCATGATCAATTTTACTTTCCAATAGAGCTTAATAGTCTACATATACTTAAAGGTTCTACTCTAGGTTTTCTCTGTATTAGGGATCCAAGCTTCCCACTCATCCTAGACCATGATATCAGAGAAAGTAGCTCTATGGATAGTTGCTAGTTTCTCCCATTAGCTTACTTATGTTCAAGTATATATAGGAATTTGGTCATGATATGTGGTTGCATATCTTCATGCTAGGTATTAAAGGAGAAATTTTCCTCTACCAGCTCTAGCTTCATAACGTGCAACCAATCACCATGTTTTACCTCGCTCATATGACATGATGTAAATCCATTCAAAGTGGTTGTTTTGTTGACTATTTTAGTAGTTTGGATGGTGTATCCCTCATTACAAATGGTTCCAGATTCCCCACTTCATTGTATTTCCTTATGATTTTGTTAGGGTTGTTCACCCATTAGAATCTTTATTTTTGTAAAGTGAAGTTTTATTTCCTCCCAGAATTGTGGTTGCATTTGAAAATTACATAGTCTAATCTAGTCTCTCATGTGAGAGACTTAACCATATCGAAAAACCTATTCTATGTAGCTTCATAAGAAACATACAAAACCTATCATGATGAGACTATATTGGACCTATACTACCATGCCCACCTGTACAACTACATACAAAATAGTTGCAGGAGAGAGATCCAAAGAATGTGTCTACATTCAATCAAGATATAGGATAATAATCCAAAGTTATCAGAGGAATTGGACTTTCCTAGTCCACTAGGGTTCATGGTGTCACTGGAGGTATCCTAAGGTGTTTTTCAATTCTAGCTAACAGATAGTCCAAAATGTCAAGGTGATGATCATAACACTTGAGGTGGTCATGCTTATTTTCTAGGTTCTGTTTCATCTATCGTATGGGCTTTTTCCTGTCCATGAGTGGTTTACCCATGATGGATTTTACTTTCCAATAGAGCTTAATTGTCTACATATACTTACTAGTTCTACTATGGGTTTTCCCCATATTAGGGATCCCTGCTTCCTACTCAGCCCAGACCATGGAATCAGAGAAAGTAGCTCTATGGGTAGTTGCATCTTTCTCCCACTGGCTCAATTTTGTTCAAGTCTATACATGCATTTGGTCATAATATGTGGTTGCAGATCTTCATGATAGGTATTAAAGGACAAAGTTTCCTCTACTAGCACGTGCTTCATAATGTGCAACCACTCACCTTGTTTTACCTCGCTCCTATGACATGATGGCAATCAAGTCAATTTGACTATTTTAGTAGTTTTGATGGTGTATCCCTCATTACAGATGGTTCCAAGTTCCCCACGTCATTGGATTGTCTTATGATTTGGTTAGGGTTGTTCACCCATTGCCATTTTTTGCCAGGAGATCTCTCAAGAGCCCTTCATCTTAAATGATCATTTATTTGATGTCTAGCTTCATTCAAAGAAAAGTCGAAGGTAGCATGTAATAATCTTGATACTTGATTTTCCTAGTGTGGGAAAGGAAACTGTGAGACAATGTCATGTCATAGAATGGGAATGGTCATCATCTACCTCCACAACCTCAAATTCACCCCAACTACATTGTCCTTACCCTCCCTTAGCTCTGGCCAAGGTACAAGTCCAATCCAAAATAAAATTGAAACCTAATACACCCAAATCTGCCTCTACGGGGAGATTGAAATTCCTACTATAATTTTTGGATGGTTCAATGAAATTATGAAAATCAGAGAAGCACCACTACTGGGGAAATATGTTTCCCAAAGTGCTTGATAAATATAGGATAGTCTCGGGACCTAGACAATGACAATAGTTTACAATGATCAATGGTCGTATTACCCTCAATCACCCCATAAATTTATTTTAAAACTTAGAATTTCAAATATCATATGATTTAATATCTTGGGTAAAGCCCCTGTCGAGAAACTTCTAAAATGAAAGGTATTTAACTTTTATTATCCACATTTATTTCACTATAAGTTTGGATAAAATAATTGCAATAACTATAATGATTTTTTAATAAAATGTGAATTGTTTACTAGTTAGTAATATAAAATCTGCTAAGCACATGAAATGACTTCATCCAACATTGTAAATAATCATAAATTGATGGTAGGCAATAAATAACCTACATTTTCTGAGTTTATCAATTGTGATTTGTTTGAGTGGGATATTGAAAAAATCATTTTGCATTTCTTCTTCATCACTTATGTTGAATTCCACGAAGTTAATCATCTCGTATAAAATCACCTCAAAATTTAGGAAACATTAGAGATCAAAAGTTTTTCAACAATGCTATATTTCCATTTTTCTCTTAGAAAGTAAGGGATGATGTCATTTAGTTTGTGTATGGATAAATGAGATGTGTTCATAGGATAGAGAATCTGAGATATTTTTGTAGTTTATCTCCAATCTATGAAAAGGTTAATAGTGTAATTTTCTTTGTAGAAATTGGTATTATAGTACGATATTACTAAGATTAAATTAATTTAACTATTATTGAAAAAAATTTCACATCCTCTATACTCTCACCAAATCTCGTATATTTTTATATGTTATCACTCAATGACATTGTTCCCTTTTAAAACCAGGAAGAAGAACATTTGTGAAAGGCAATGGAAGCATGTCAACTTACTTTGGGATATTGTAGTGTAATTTTTATGCTTTCCCTTAAAAAGTTTGTACATTACTGAAACACCAAATGAATATGTCTCTAGAAAGGTATTGACGAGAACTACACAACTATGATATTGGTAAGATTTTTTGAGTATATTAAATTCATGAAAAAATCAAATAAATTAAGCACCCATATCCTTACGTAATGAGATCTTGCAAAAGGTCAAGATGTCATACTGTTTCACTAAAAGACTTTTTTCTTCTTTGATTATCAGGAATGGTTTTACTATTGTTTTATACACATCCCCTTTGACATCAATGAGATCTTATTTCATTAATAACAACACTATGTGAAACAAATTTCCCGCACTTCAAAAACCAAGTATCATGATTATTACATGCTACCTCCAAGTATGGTCTGATCAAGGCCAATTTGCTATAAACAATCATGGAAGAGCCAAGGTTGGTGAGCTATCTCTTTAGTGGTGTGTGGGATATGCCATGTGAAGGGTGAACAACCTGAACTAAAGAATAAGGCTATATGACTAGGTGGGGTATAGGGAACCATCTGTTTGATGGATACAACGTCCCAAATGTTAAAATAGTCAATAGCACTCAGTATTTCTAGAAGGACTTATAATAGCATGATAGGGACATGGACTAGATTTACATGATCCCATGGGAGTGACGTAGACCAAGCTCAGGCACTGCGTAATATGGAGCTTGAGATGACAAATGAAACTCTCACATTTAAGACCAAGCACAAAGATCTGCAGCTAGATACCATAAGTGAATTCCTCCGAGCTACCCTCTCTCATGTATTTGTTTGGGCTAAGTGGGAAGCTCAGATCCCTAATATGAGGAAAACCTAGAGTAGAGCGAGCTAGTATTTGTAGAGCATTAACCTCTATCTACAACCAAAATTCATTATGGTTAAAGAAGTCATGGATGAGGCCAAATGACAAATGCAATACACCCTAGAACATATGCATGACGATCTTGGGTATTATGATCATCAACTTGACATGTTGGATTGTCACCTAGCCAGGATAAGAATGGATTGTTATACCTCTAGTTACACCATAACCATAGCATATCAGGAAAGCCCGAAAGCCAAATACTTGTAGTGACTTCTGATTCTAAACCCCTTTATTAATCGGTTGTAGACACATGTCCTTGATCTCTCTTTACAATCTCATTTTGACATGTTTTGTATGTTATTTATGAAGTGGCAGGTTTTGTATGTTATTTATGAAGTGGCATGTGTCTACATTTGATAAAACATGGGGATCATAATCAGAAGTCTCTACAAGAATTCGGCTTGCATGGTCCACTAGGGGTAGTGGTGTCGTTGGAGGTATGCCAAAGTGTTGTTCGACTTTGGTTAGGAGATAGTCCAAAATGTCATGGAAACGAACATAATATCTATATATGCCATTGATATGTTCTAAGGTTTGTTGCATCTATCATATCGCCTCCTGGCTATCCATGAGTCCTATACCCATAATGAATTTTAGTTTCCAATAAACATTAATAGTCTATAGATACTGACTAGTTCTACTTTGGGTTTTCTGATCCAAGCTTACCACTCAGCCAACCCAAACCAATCTTCAGTAAAGACCCTGTTCGAAACTTCGAAAATGAAGCATTTCTTTTTATCATCCATGTTTCTTTTTCTACAAGTTGGGATGAAATCATTGCATAATTATAACTGTTTTTTAGTAATAAGTGAATTGTTTAATTGTTAGTAATCTAAAATCCATTAAAAATACGCAATGACAACATCCAACCTTGTAAAGAAACATAAGTCGATGATAGACTATAAATACACTCTATTTTATGAGATTCTTTACTGGGATTTTCTAAGGTGGGATACTCATAATTTGATGATAGACTATAAATATGCTCTATTTTATGAGACTATAATACCACCATATACCACCATATATCAATGGGAGTAAAGAATGACTATGTCGTTATTAGTAACAACAATGAGATTATCTCAAATTACAATCAGATAATGAGATAATGGATTATTAAAAAAATTATCCTAAGTAATATTAGTGAAAATTTCATGACATTACCTCTACAATATTAGTATCTTAAGGCAGGCACCTTTGAAAAATTTGCATTGAATTGAAATTCTACAATTTAGTTAGACACTAGAAATCTCTGTGGTGGATGGATTTGTTAGAGTTCATCATTAAGTTATTTATTGATTTTATTAGATTACTTGTGACATGTTAATTAGTTAAACCTCACTATGTGCACACCTTGTAAGACCAACTTAAAAAAAAATTGATAAAAGATAAACAAAACAACTAAAACAAGAGGAGTGTTTCATAGTACTAAAAAATAATGAAAATGACATTTATCATAGTAAAATTTGCATATAAATATATAAAATAATTTGATTCTCATAAGTAAATAAAAAATGATAGACATTAAAAACAAATAAATGTCATCACATTTTCACTTGACAAGAAAAATAAATTTGGAATTGAAAACTCAATCCAAACAATGATATGCTATTGAATGAAAACTTGAATTTGAATATAATAGTTAAGTAGAAAACACTATACTACTATACATATGTTATTCTTGAATGATAGTAAGAAAAGTTATTCTTGAATGATAGTAAGAAAAGTGATTGAACAATAATTAAAACATTAAAGACGACTATTAAAATATGAAAATATAAAATAACTAATATAAAATAATAAAAAATAAAAAATTAATAAATTAATTAAAATAAAATTTTGATTTAATATAAATAGAACAGAGGCAACATAAATAAAAACCAAGCTTTCACAAAGAATAATAACAAGGTATAATATCAATATAACAAAACAACTAATGAATACATGTTTATCAAAATTAAGTTAAATAACATGATGGTGGTAGGTTTATGTTTGAAGAGAAGGGAACACATTAAATTGCCTTATTATAAAGATATTTTATTACTGACTTGGTTGCAAAAACTAAAAAAGGAAAAAAAAAAGACACAATTAGAAAAAGAAAAGAATAGAAGGGTGGGTATATTGTGAGAAAAGATGTTTAAAAAAATACAACCAACCATTTCTTTAGAGAACTTAAGACAAAAAATAATGATAAATTCACTTGCGATTTGAAGAATTTAAAAAAAAAAAAATCAAATTTTGTTACAATATAACAACATATTATATCATAGACTAAACGAAATTTACATAAAAATATTCCAAATTTTATTTTCTTTTAAAATAAACTATAACTTTTGTTTGTTTTTCAAACATTTTTTTATTATTATTGAAAATCAATACAGACTAGAACGTACAATTTATGTTATAGGAGAATACTATACCTAAAAAAAAAAACTAAAATATTCTTAATGAAAATGTAAAGTGAATAAAGTTAAAATGAAAATAAAAACAAAATGAATTTTTTTAATAATTTTTTTTAAAGATAAAATCCAATAACTATTAAAATCAAAATGGGTTATCTCTTTTATCTCGAATAAATTTAAATGTTAATAATATATATCAAAATAAATAAATTGAAGTATTTATATGGCTAACTTCACAAAATTGTACTTTCAAAAATAAATATTCAAAATAAAAATAATAGACCAGCATGCTATAATTTCTAAATCAATTTGAATTCTGGATCTGCTAAGCCACTAGAGAAATCAATTCTCTTAAAAGAGATTTGATCCCTCTCGGTGCTTGGTAGATCCAGAATTAATATGGATTGTCTAAATCCCCCTTAAATACCATATACTTCAAATGAATATGATGGGTCAATATCATGGGTTCTCCATACCGTGACCAATATCACTGGTCTTTTTTATTTTTATTTTTACTTTATTTTTATATGGTTGTTTTTATTTTTTATTTATTTTGTTATTTTTTTTAATAAAATTGCACATTGGCAAAACTGTCGGCTATGAAAATGTGTAAAATCTCAAATGATAAATAAACTCTACCTCAGTCAATTTTGCTAGAACTACTCTCACATATATAGTAAAAGGGAGAACACATATATAGTAAAAGCTAGAACATAGACATGTTAAAAAAATATAAATTAAACCAAACACTTTCCACCAAAATATGATAACCATGTTGTAATTCCAACCTAAACATTATAAATAAATAAAAATAAATATAAATAAAATTATATAATTAAATTATAAAAAATAAAATTAAATAATTACAATTTTAACTAAAATAAAATCATCAAATTAATCGTCAATTAATACGTAAAAAAAATATCTTATTAATATGTACGAGCATAACCCACAGAGATCAACAAGGGGATTTCAGTGAGAAAAGTTTTATAGCTCTTTGTTTTCTGCTTCCCAGCAGTTAAAAAAACCGATCCACGTCTATGAGAGTCTCTGCTTACACTTGCCGGGCTTAAAACTTAAACTCAGTTTACTTCCTTTGGATCAGTTTGATAAGCAGTATATAACTAAACACCCATATCCTTATGTAATGAGATCTTGCAAAACCTCAAGTTGTCATATTGTTTCACTAAAAGACTTTTATTTTTTATCATCAAAAATGGTTTTGCTGTTATTCCTTTTGACATGAATAAAATATTATTTCATCAATAACAATACTATGTGCAACAGATCTCCCACCCTTCGAAAACCAAGTATCATGATTATTACATACCACTTCCAAGTCCGGTTTGATCAAGCCCAGTCTGGTACAAACGATCAGGGAAGAACAAGGGGCAGTCTGGTATAAACGATCATGGAAGAACAAGGGGCGGTGAGCTATCTCTTTAGTGGCGTGTGGGATATGCCATGTGAAGGGTGAACTATACGACTAGGTGGGGGATAGGGCACCATCTGTTCGATGGATACACCATCCAAAATGTTAAAATAGTCAATAACACTCAATATTTCTAGAAGGCACGATAGGGACATGGACTGGATTTCCATTATGCCATGGGAGTGACGTAGACCAAGCCGAGGCATTCCATTTTATGGAGCTCGAGATGACAAAGGAAACTCTCACATTTAAGACCAAGAATGAAGATCTGCAGCTGGATACCATAAGTGAATTGCTCCGAGCTACCCCTTCTGATGTATTTGTTCGGGCTAAGTGGGAAGCTCGGATCCCTAATATGAGCCAATCCTAGAGTAGAGAGAGCTAGTACTTGTAGACCATTAAACTGGGATGCCATGGGAGTGACGTAGACCAAGCACGAAAATCTGCAGCCAGATACCCTAAGTGAATTCCTCCAAGCTACCCTCTCTCATGCATTTGTTAGGGGTAAGTGGGAAGCTGGGATCCCTAATACGAGGAAAACTTAGAGTAGAGCGAGCTAATATTTGGAGACTATTAATCTTTATCTACAACTAAAAACTAAAACTAAAATTCATTATATGGAAAGCACTCATGATGAGGCCAGATGACAAATGCAACAGACCATCTTAGGTATTGCAATCATCAACTTGACTGTCACCTAAGAAGATTCGAAGAGAGGATTAGTATACCTCTAATGACACCATGACCCCCACCGTATCAGGAAAGACGGAAAGACCAATTCTTGTAGTGACTTCTGATTCTGAACCCCTTAATTAATCAGAAGTAGACACGTGGCTTTTATCTCTCTCTACGGTCTCATCATGACAGGTTTTGTATGTTACTTATCAAGCTAAATAGTTGCAGGAGATCAAAACCATATGTCTACATTTGATTAAAAAACGGCGATCATAATCGTAAGTCACTACAGGAATTGGGCTTGCACAGTCCATTGGGGGTCGTGGTGTCCGGAGGTATACCAAATCCTTGTTCGATTCTGGTTAGGAGATAGTCCAAAATGTCATGGCCACGATCATAATATCTGTAATGGCCATGAATATGTTCTAGGGTCTGTTGCATCTATCATATGGCCTCGTGGCTGTGCATGAGTGTTGTGCCCATAATGAATTTTAGTTTCCAATAAAGGTTAATAGTTTATAGATACTCACTGGTTCTACTATGGGTTTGCCGATCCAAGCTTATCACTCAGTCAACCCGGCATAATCTTTGTTGGAAACTTAGATAACACAATCAGAAAAAGAATAGAAGGGTGGGTGTATTATAAAAAAAAAAAAAAAAAAAAAAAGGTGCAACCAAAAGATTTTTGAAACAGAACTTAAAACAAAAAATAGTGATAAATTGACATGTAATTTGTAGAAAAAAGAAAAATTGTTACAATATAACAATACACGATGAAAAGGATTTTACATAAAGATATTCCAAATTTTATTTTCCTTTAAAATAAACTACAATTTTGGTTTATTTTTGTAGCCAATTTTTTTGAAAATCATTATAGACCAGAAGATACAATTTATGTTATAGGATAATATTATACATAAAAGAAAATAGAAAAAAAAAACTAAAATATTGTTTAAAAATATGACATATTAATAAATTGTAAAATCATATTATAGTTATAATGAAAATATAAACATAATGAAAAAATTCAACAATTTTAACCCTTTTTTAAAGAGTAATATACAATAACTATTAAAATCAAAATGGTGTTATCTATTTATTTCAAATAAACTTAAATATTAAAAATATATATGAAAATAAAGAAATGGAAGTATTTATATGGCTAATTACTTTCTTATGGAGATCTACCAAAATTAGATATTTATTGTTGTGAAAATTTCTAAAAATAGAAATAAAGAAACTTAACACCTCAAAGTCACCTATTAAATAATTTTTCTATTTAGATATTTGTTGTTATGAAAAATTCTAAACATAGAAATAAAGAAACTTAACACCTCAAAGTCACCTATTAAATAGTTGATGGGGATTGTTGGAATTATAACTTCTACTCATGTTCATCCTACCTAAATTACCTCCTTGTCGACCCTCTAAGTTCTCATCAGTAATCAATACAATGCACCCACACACAAAAACTCACTTCCAAAAAAAATATTTGAAAAAAAAAATAATAGACCAACATCAAAGGCATTCCATAAAAAAATAATAATAAACCAACATGAAAGGCATGCCATAATTTTTCCGTGAAAAAATTGTCCACCGAAAATTAGGTCTAGATGATCCATCTATATTTTTTTGTCGAAAAGAAAAATCTACAATGGAATATATATTACTTTAAATAGACTAGTCTAAATCCATTTGAATTTTGGATCTCCTATGCAATGAGAGATATCAATTGTCTTAAAAGAGATTTGATCATTCTCGATGCTTGGCAGATCCATAATTAAGATTGATGTAGGATGGTCTAATTCCCCCCTTTAAATAGCCTATACTCCACATGAATACTATGGGTCAAAGTCATGGGTTCCCCGTACCATGGACCAATACGAGTGGTCATTTGATTTTTCATTATTATTCTATTTTTCTACTGTTGTTTTTTTTTTTTTTTAGTTATTTTTTATTTAATTTTATTTGGCCTAGTTAAAATGTTTACATTACACCCCCGATTGGGGTGACAGAGTGGGTAATCAAACTAATTATGGTTGTCAGAGGCCCAGAGGCGAAAGGACTGCCCACCACAACCCACAAAATTATATCGCAGGGCATGGTGGAGTCCTGCATGTATGCAGGGACATTAGAAGGGAGAAGTGGCGGTTTGTATGTAGGCAAGAGGAGAGGTGGTAAGGACGATGGTGTAAGGTGGAAGGGACGACAGGTAGGTAAGGTAGAGTATGAGAGGGAGCATAGGGAAGAGAGGTTGGCTAGATTGCAGAGTAGTGGAAGAACGAGAGCGGAGGACCAGCCATACTCGCATTCAGCAAGCAGGCATAGTAACCTCAGGTACGCTAATCATTTTCTTTCTATAATTCATGAAAGAAAATTCAGTATGCCAGGAGGGGGAAGGAACATGTGCCTGGTTGGGAAGGAAATTCCAGAGGGAGAGGTTCTGCTACGCAGAGAGAGCAAAAGAAGTGAGAAAGAGTGCCCTTGTAGCTTTTCATCAACTATGGCTAGGGTTGAGGGTATAGAAGTTAATAGGGAGTGGTGCATTCTGCTCAAGGCTAAGGCTTGCGAGACTAGCAGGGAGTTTATTTGGGTGGACTGGAGGACTGAGGGTTTGGAGAATCTCTTCAGGTCGAATTTTTGGGTGGATAGTGGGAGTTATGGTAGCAGAGAAGAGCAAGCCTCGGAAGGTAAGCTCGGCAGGAAGCTAAGCAAGGAATGGGTGACATGCTGAGGAGGTAGCGCTGTGAGGGGCGAGAGTGGCGATGGCAAGCAAGGTAGGGGGAGGGAGGAGAGTCCCAGTGTGAAGTTCCCTTCATTCACTCTCACGGGGTCGCACAGGGAATGGGTTAGCTTGAGGGACCTCAATGAGGGAGGAAGGGATAGGGGAGGAGAGACAGAGACTATGGTTTTGACCGAGAGGCAAGTCAGGGTGAGCAGTAAGAATGTGAAGACCACTCCTAGTTCACTTGAGTGCCTGGGAGCATTGGAGTGTAGGCAAAAAGGTTGCAGTACTGGAGATAAGAAACCCCATGAGGCAATTGGTATTTGGGTGGGTAATGGTTGTTTTATATTGATATTGAATTGTGATCACTGTGAACAGGTAGTAGACACTGGCGAGATGGCGCGTCCATCCAAAGGAAGAGGTCGTGAGAAGGTAAATTTAGTCCTCGTCCAAAGGACCTGGGAACCTCGAAACAAAAGAAAGGCAGAAGACCCATGGACGAGATTGTGAGGGAGGCAGCAAAAGCATACAAGGAAGGAACGGATGGTGGGATCCGAAAAATTATAGAAGAAATGGAGGATAGAATTCTGGAAGAGGACTCTGAGGACAAAATGGAGGAATGGAAAGACCACATCCCAGATCTTGGGAACACTAGAGGGTGACTATCCCAATTCAAATAGACCATGCATCTGTATTAGCTCATGAAAAGACTGGTAGGAAAAACAATGGAAAAAGTGTCCATGGGGATGGCGTTGATCGTGAGAGACATGCCACACTATAAAAAGGACCTGCAAACAATCTAGTTCCAACTCTGCAAGCAGGACATAAGACTGGACTGTATGCTGCGACACATTCCATGTATTATTGAAATGACACCAACGCCTGGAGATTCAGCTAAAGATTCGGTGACAGTGGAGTCAAAACCGGAAGACCTCAAAGAACAGATGAGTTCAGTGTCCTCATGGTTTTGTTTTTAGCGATTAGCTTTCTTTTACATGCGTGCTTATGGGATCTAAGACTATAGACTAGTTTTTAAATAGTTATGTATATATTGCTTGGGTAGAAAGACTGATAACTTATTGTTTTTTGATGGCTTACAATATGCATAGGTGGCCAACAAACTTGGTTTCCCAATGGGCAAGTTGAGGCCACCTATTAACTGTATGTGGTTTCAGCTTGCTTTTATATAAATAGAAAACGAGGCTCTTTCTTAGCTTAAAAAAAAAAATGTTTACATTACATTAATCTTTTTATTTAAATTAAACATCATACCATGGAAAAAATGAGTCGTTATCAAAATCCTAAGGCTAAAAACTACCAATAGTAAAAGGATAAATTAAAAGTGAAAACCATGGATAAAATCATAGAAACTTGGAGCCCCAAAACCATCAACCATAAAAGCCCACATTGACAAAACTGTTGGTTATCAAAACTTGGAAAATCTCCAATATGCTAGAACTACTCTAACATATATACTAAAAGCTAGGACATAGATATATTAAAATAAAATAAAATTGAGCCACACACATTCCACCCAAGTATGATAGCCATATTGTAATGCCAACATAACATTATTATTTGGTAAGATAAATAAATAAATAAATCTATATCATTAAAATTATATAAAAAATATATAATTTTAAGTTTTAATTATAGTAAAATCATCGAATTAATGGATAAAACTATCTTATTTCAATCTAGTTTAAATTCATTATATTTCCTAACCTAGTATTCTTGTTACTTGATATAACTAGATTTTAATGAATTTAGACAATATATTTTACAAAAGCAGCTAGCAAAATAAAATAAAAAACACAAAAAAAACAAAATAGATAACTTTGGCGAAGTAAAACAAAGTTATAGCGATAATCAAAACTTCAGTATAAAGCTAAATTCTCATGGTAAGGCAAACATCCGTTATGGTTAAACTGCAAATTCTATTTAGATTTAAAACAAGCCAAAGTAAGAGATTAAAATTTAAAAACATAAAGAAAGTAATGAGAAAGATACCTCACACGCAATTTCTCTAGTCGTACATATGTTCCCTAGCATTAACAGATACAACATCTAATATAATTGAAAACTACAAAAGGATTTCCTCTGCCTCACCCATGTGAGAGGCTGACGGAGTTCATAATTATTGCAAGAAAACAAAGGAAAACCACAAACTACAACAGAGAACAAAAATCACACACGCAGTACAAACAAAAAGATCACACAGATTTGAGAGGAAGGAAGGGTCTTTGTTGTCTTTGTTTTCTTCTTCCCAGCGGTAAAAAAATTCGATCGATGTCTATGAAAGTCTCTGCTTGACACTTGCAGTGTAACACCTAAATAATATAGCCATTCAACATTATACCATTAAAAAAATACTTTACTCATGGTAACTAAACATCAATGGTATAACAACATATTATGATAATGCAATATAGTGTGCACATACACGGTACCACACAATTAAATGGCTCAGATTGAAATCTATGCTCATTAATGTTATCATACCGGCTTATATACATGATCTCGTAGGGTTGTACAAGAATAAATTATATGGTTGATTACCCGGATCTCACACCGTGTTGCCGTGTTGTGTTGACATGCCATGACCTTGTCGGGTCGGTGCATGGTTGAATGACCCTGTGCCACCTGTTGTATGGAGTACAACTCGGGGATGGCAATGAGTTCAATGCTTCGCTGAACTTCGAAGGTAAACCTTTACGACTGGGTGCTTGTTTGGTTTCTCAGCTTATTTTGCTGGGTATGGCTCTCGGAACGGTGTTCTGAAGCTCTTCTGCAATCTGCCTTCTCTCATATGCTACTCAATCTAGAGAGCTTGCTGGGCATTCCTATTTGCTGATAGGCTTGCAATTGGACTGCGCGCTGCCGTTTCAGAATCATTCACTCTTATCATGTAAATCCAAAATCTGGATTTCAATTTGGGTGCTTTTCTTGGCTCTTCGTTCTAAGTTATTTCTTGCATCATTGATTCAACATTCTGGCAAAGGTAGGGAGTTAACACTCGCTTGGTTCCTGCACGTGTTACCTCTGCGATGGTGTCTAGAGCCTATGTTGCAGAAAGCCTCCATTACCCCTGCTCTCCCTCAGGTAACTGATTGAGGGGTCATCTCTTTCCTTTATAGTGTAGGTTTGGTTATGCATTTGTGTTCCCTGTTTTCATTGGGTTATTAACTGAGTTAAATTGTTTAACCGCCATGCTTATGATGTAGGGTTTGTCCGAGCGGACTGTGGGTGCAGTTACCAGACCTTTACAGAGCCTCGATTCCTCCAATACAAAACTCCAGTTTATGCAGGCTTTTCCTTGAACAAATGCTGTCGGTCTTACTTTCCCTATATGAGGGTTTCTTTCTCTCCCTATATGAGGGTTTCTTTCTCTGAGGGTTTTCCCTCGTTTCCTTTACTATCCATGATTTATTTAAGTTTTGTACACGGATTATGTTGCTTCTTGTTACAGTTCCTTCAGCCATTTTCAGCTGGGAAATTTCGCCATAATGATGTCCATAAATTAGGGATTCTCATTTTTTAAAAAAATTATCAGTGTGAATTAATTGGTAGCAGACTATTTAATATTTATTCTTTTGATATAATTATTGATCTATTGTGTAAGATTACTCTTAATCTTTTTATGAATAATTATACTCTATGTGATTGAAACCTCAGTTCGATCTTTCAACTTGGTTATTCCACTTTCAGAACGTCGTTCTTGGCTTTCTTCCTAGGATTGCCATCTGAACAAATCTGAAGGTTATTGAACTATTTAAAGTGTTATTCTATCTTCAATTAGTAGCCCTCTCATTTGGGTTTTTTGTATTTGTGTTATAGTTATTGTACATAATTATTTTATGGTTATTATTCTGTTTTAGTTTCCCCAATTAACACTGAAGGTTTTGTCCCAATTGATTCAGAGTGAATATAAACTATATATATATATATATATATATATATATATATATATATATATATATATATATATATATATATATATATATATACATATTTACCCTCAAATGTCTAATGCGTTGATTGTTATATGCATTCCACTCCTATGGTTATTGGTATACCGGGTTAATTTCATAATTAAAGGAACATAACTTTAATTTATCATTGATATAACTAGTATGTTCACTTAACGGTATTAATCTTCAAGAAGTTATAAATTATCATCTGTTTGTCTTTTCCTTTCAAGTCATGTACAGGAAGGAATATCCTATCTCATATTTGATAGTATTCATTCTTCTCTGTAATCGCTTCTCTACTATTTTTCATGTATTGTCACATATTCTGGTTTATTTTTCTTTAAAAGATTTTATTCTAGGGGATGGATGCACAGTCTCACCCTTACCTAGATTCTTGAATCTAGGTAGACGAACTAATGCATTCAAGAAGCATGGTACATGATCTGTACATTTATCCTATACATGTTGTAATATGTACATTCTCCTAACAACGTATTATCTGCACACCTAGATTATCTTATTCCTACCTATTTACATTCTCAGCGGAATCTTACTTTCCAGGGTTACTCTTTTTTCTTTACATCCTTTTTCTAACCAACACAGATTTAAAGAATATACAAATCCAATATCATAATATTTATTTTCTACTTGCACAATATAGCCAGATTAGTATTTAATCAGAATAATCTTAACATAATTAACCAATTTCACTTATCTACCATTGCAAAACTAAATTGCGATCAATGAACCTCTCCATCCTTCCAATGAGAATATGACAATCATGTCCAAGTATTTCCCCCCCAGCTTGTCTTTTGCCAACAATCAATTATCTTTAATGTAGCATTTTCTAGTGTTTTGGCCTCAAGACTCTAGGTCGAGCCAACAATGGTTACTACTTCCTCCTGGGAAGTCCCTTCAAGAATTGTTCCGACTGAAACCTTCTTCAGCTCAAGGAATTCCCATCTTTTCTTTTTTTAGAAAAAAGCCAGCCCCTTCCCTCCTTCTCCCTTCCCTTATGTAACATAAGAGTAGAGAATGAGTAATTGTTTCTTTAACTAATCACTGAGAACTGATAACTGATAATTATTGGGTAAAAGAGAGTTACTAAGGTTCATTGGTAATTCTTTAAAATTCCCAAGGAACCGTATTGTATCATATCTGCTATAACTTTTATTTTATTAAATTAAACTACTGTTATCATTGAATCCATTTATTGTCCATTTCTCAAAAGTGAAAACAAGAATTCGTTTTCTCACTGTAAAAGTAATTTAAAGTCCTAGAGGTGTCACATCTTCCCCCTCTTAGTGGAACACCGTCCTTGGTGTTTATTCTTCCATCTGTTCTCGGAATAATTCTGGATACAGATCCTGCATGAATTCTTTATCTTCCCAAGTGGCTTCCTCTGGGCTGAAGTGCTTCCATTGCACTTTAACCTGGATGATAGCTCGTTTCTGCAATGTTATTTCTCTCTGATCGAATATGCGCAAGGGTTCGACAAGGATTTTTGGTTCTGGTTCGACCTGCCACAAATATCTTTGTTATATAATTGACATGTACATAACGATTATATCCTTAAATAAGAAAATTATGTGTTATGTACAAACAGGTATATATATATATATATTATATATAATATATTATATATATATATTTACTTGAAGTTCTTGCCAACTTATGATATGTGTGGGGTTATACAAATACTTCTTTAAAAGGGAAACATGGAATACATTATGGAACAGAATGTGGCTCGGCAGGGCTAGTTGGTAGGCCACTGGCCTCATTCTATCCAAAATTTGGAATGGGCCACAAAACCGGAGGGCCAACTTATCACACTTTCCCCACCTCAACGTCCTCCTCTTTGGCTTAATCAGTAAGTTCTCTTTTTATCATGGTGCAATTTCTGCCTGTCTTGGGTAACCTTCAAATGTTTTCGAATTTTTTTCACAGTTTTATCCATTTCCTCCAACATATCTGGTCCTAATATCATTTTATTCTCCTTAATATTCCAGTTTGTAGGAATGGTACATTTCCTTCCATAGAGTACTTCAAAAGAACTCATTTTAAGTGACTCATGATAACCATTGTTGTATGCAAATTCTACCAGATGTAGATACTCTTCCCATTTCCCAGGTTGCTACATCACATACGTGCGCAGCATGTCCTCTACCACTTGATTCACTCTCTCAATTTTCCCATCAGTCTGGAGCTGATAAGAGGTGCTAAAGTGGATTTGTGTACATAACCTGGTAAACAATGCTTTCCAAAAGCAGAGGTGATCTTAACCTCCTAATTAGATGTTATGACTTTCGGCATACCAAGTAGCTTGAAAATTTCCTTCATGAATATATCAGCTATTTGAGTC
Source organism: Pinus taeda (assembly GCA_000404065.3). NCBI lineage: Eukaryota > Viridiplantae > Streptophyta > Pinopsida > Pinales > Pinaceae > Pinus > Pinus taeda. The sequence goes on along the minus strand of APFE031721010.1, from coordinate 36,428 downwards.
ATTTGATATGTGGATTTGACACGTATGAAATTAGTTGTCTTGCTCAATTTATCTACCACAACCATAATTGAATCATTTTTTCATTTACATCACGGTAATTGCATTATAAAATCCAAAGTTATAGTGTCCCATTTCCATTCATTAACGAGTAGCGGCTGTAGTAATCCATCAAGGTGCTGGTGTTCTTCCTTGACTTGCTAACACTCTGGATATTTAGCTAAATATTTGGAAATATCCTTTCTCATACCAGGCCAATAGTAGGCTTTTTTATAGCCGTCAAGAGCTTTTGATAGCCTGGGTGAGAAGCATAGGGGCTCTTGTTAAATTCATCTAAAATACTTTGCTTTTGAGACAATTGATTAGGTACGTGAATACAATTTCTGAATAGCAATAAGTTTTCATAGTTAATACTATACTCCCTTTGCTTTGCCGAACCTTGTGCAGATTTTACTTACTTCCATAGGTAGTTGTATTCAGGATCCTTCTGGGATGCTTCCTTTAGTTGATCCATAAAATTAAGTTCAATTTGACTAAAAGAAATCTCATAAATGTGGTGCAGCTTCCTACTTAATGCATCTACCACCCTACTTTCTTTTCCTTTCAAATGCTTGATTTCAGAATCAAATTTGCTTAAGAATGTAGTCCATCGAGCTTCCCGTGCGTTTAAGGTAGGCTGATTGAAGAAACTAGTTAGGCTATTGTGGTTTCTTTTCAGCAGAAATATTTTCCCCGATAAATAATGCCTCCATACTTTTAAGGCGTGCACCACCGTAGTTAGCTCAAAATCGTAATCATAATTTTTTTTCATGTTCTTTGAGTTTACAGGACTCATAAGTGATGACCTTGTCATTTTGGATTAAAACGCCACCCACACCTTCTTTGCATGTGTTTGTGCAAACTATAAAATCCTCTTCAGGATATGCAATCTTTAATACCGGTGCTGTGGTGAGAAAATACTTCCACCTATCAAAACTTTCTTAGCAGGCTTCTCAACATTTGAAAGCTATTCCTTTCTTTTGCAAGGCAAAAGGCACTAACCAGAGCCATAGAGTAGGTTGTCTTAGACTTTCTATTTAGAGACATATTCATCTGGTTTGGCATACCTAGAGAGATAGTCACAGACGGAGGGCCACAACTCACATCTTATAAGATCCGAGAGTTGGTCGAGAAATATAAAATCCATCGCAGAATCACAACACCTTATCATCCACAAACAAATGGCCAAGTAGAAAGCACTAAGAAAGTCATTGAGGTGATCCTTACTAAGATTGTGGCTAGTCATCGAAGAAATTGGGCTGAAAAACTTCCAGAAGTGTTATGGGCATACAGGACTACATGGAGTAATAGCACTAGATTCTCACCATATGAACTTGTCTATGGTAAGAACCCTTTATTCCCCATTTAATTTGAAATTAAGACACTAAGGAAAATGTTGCAAGTCAATTTGGATTTGGCTATAGCACAAAGACAGAGATTGAACCAGCTCAATGAATTGGAGGAAAAATAGATAGCTGCTATCCAGCAAACAGAGATTATCCAGCAGCAAAGAGCTAAGTGGCACGGCAAATTTATAAAGAAGAAGCAGGTCTAGAAAGGAGATTAGGCTCTCTTATATCACTCAAGGTTTAAAGACTTAAAGGGTAAGCTCTGCACCAGATGGCTAGGTCCTTATTAGGTAGATGCAGTCTTTGACAATGGGACTGTAAATTTGGTGACCATTGACAATGCAAGGACACCATTACTTGCAAATATGCACCATCTTCTTTTGTATCAGAAAAATACCTTGAAGGATTCATTTGTTAACATTGTCAAAAATTCGAATCTACAGGTCACAGGAACAAGGGAAAGCCCCCTTGTGCTGCAAAAATTTAAATTTTTCTAATAAGTGTAATAGCGAAAAACCACCTAGTGGCAGCTGTTACACCTTCAAAATTTCAGAAAAACAAATGAAATAATAATAATAATATGGATGTGAAAACCTTTCTTAGACGCAGACAGACAGTTTTGTAGTAGTTGAAAACCACTTGGTGGCAGCTGTTACACCCTTTGTAACAACATTTGTTATTCCAAAGTATATCACGAGATAAGTGTTGTTACATGATATTTTCTTCTTTATCTTTTTATAGAAATTAAATTAATATATATCAGTTGTCTTGGTTGTTACATCTGTAACAGCTGACGACTTCTCAGGAATAAAATGAGATATCCTTTTGTAATAAATATCAAGAACATGACCATGATCATTGTCAACAGAATTCAGTTCACGTGTCTCGATTCCCGAGTATGATCTGATGTTGCGCCATCCATTACTTCGCCCCATCTCACCCAGGTATGCCATCAAAAAGGTAATATTAAATTCGTTTTATTTTGTAATTATGGCAACTTAACATGACTATTGATGGTCAAGGACGGCTGTCATAATTAAGCTAGAAGGGGAACGAATCGTATTGTGACATAATTGTCGTATGATTTGTAATTATTTGAAAAATCTAGAATTAAGGCATGTGACCCAGTAATTATTGTTACTTAATGCCGAATCATACCAAAAACAGTAAGTGCACCATCGACGAGACCTCTCCATGAATCACCATTAAGGCAAAATTCATTTTGCAATATGAAACATCCATGCCAAATCCTAATCCAAAATATTCACTTGGGCCACCCTACCCCCCTACCATTTACCCTTACTGGAAGCCTTGAATCCCCATTCGCGGTGTTCAAAGAGGAGGAAGATAGCAGTATAGCTAAAACAGCTAGAGTGTGCATCGAAGGGAAGGATAAGCAGGTGAAGCAACACTGAATTCCATAAGCAAGGGGAGGAGCAGCAATATGGCATGATCCAGGGTCTACAGAAGCCCTGGAAGATTGCCCTAAAGCGTGTTAGGTTTCCAAAGATGCAAGCTGGTTCGAATTCTTCCAGAGACTGGAAGGATCACAGAATGGTATAGCCATGGAATTTTCAAAGAATTTGGAGAGAAACTAGATGGAAGTCAGAGGGTTGAAATTGTAGGTCACAAAAGAAGTTATTGCTAGAGAAACTTGATTGCCAGTAGAAGGGAAGAGGTGGTTTACTAGAAAGGTTAATGACCCCTCCCTGAAAGAGGATTTTCTCCAGGAAATCAGGTCATTGGTTAAGAAAGGCAGGGGAATTGATAGACTATCACTCCCCTAGCCATGGGCAGATGTTGCTCTCTTCCTCATTAAGTACATTACTTATGAGGGAAGGGAAACAATTGTATTTAATTACCATTTTTTATTTTTAAACCATCTCTGGCATCAACAGTTGATCAGCCTTCCTTATTTCTTGTTGGGCAATACTAGGCACATGGTCACAGTTGTGAAAAGAACTACACATCAAGCAACGTGTTTTACTAACCATGGCCTTATTAAAGTCATTGTGTTGGATGTTGTTGAGGTATAAAAGGTGTCTTTTGAACTCCTATTTATCCTACATTAATTATCAATCTAGGTACAATTTTTTTTATTTCAAGAGTGTACTCAGTCTGAGGCCGGCAATTTATTTCAAGAGTAATGTTTTCTAATTTGTAGTACAGTGCTAAATACAAGAGTAAACAAATGTTTGAAATAAAATCTAATTGCAATCAAAAGAAACTTAATGCTCTGAAACTTAAACCTTTCACGTAGAAAACTAGAACAATTTATCAGTCAAGCATGCAGTAGTGATAACTCTTTCCTTTGTCAACTGATATAAATGAAATCAAATATAAACAAGATCCACAATATGAGAACTTAGACAACGATAGCCAATGTCCTTTACAGTTGTTGATCTTACACTCGACACTAAAACAATTAGCTAGAAATAATAGATTACTAATACTGCTAACAGAAATGTAATAAACACGCTCACTACAAAATACTTAAAAGAAAAACCAAATACTTGCTAGAAAGAAATAGCACTTATCTAATATGAATGAACAACAATGCTAACTTAATAGAAATAAACAACAACGCTAAATGGAAATGAACAAAAATGCTAACTTAATGAAAATGAACAGCGAAGCCAAATGAACAACAATCTGTAATGAACGGCAGAGTCCAAAGTGAACAATGAAGCTTTATAAACAAAATGAACAACATAACAATTTAAGTTGTAATGAATAGTAATCTTGTTATGGTGGAAGAAAATAGGAACGCGATCCAATTACGATTTCATGCACGAAACGATTTCAGGAAAATGTAAAGGAACAGGAAATTAGAAAGAAATGTGATTCAAAGAAATGAAAAGTAAATCAAACAATCACACGTTACTGTAAAATAATGGTATAGGTAGTAAGTGGATCCACTAGGGTCAGGCCCTTAGCCGCTAGTGAAGCACCGTCGGGCTAATTCGGTAGGAAGGAATGGAACAGCAGCTGACTTATATATTGATCATGTCAAAATGTTACAAACAATCGTACTATGTTTTGATTAACGAGAGTCGATGATCAAGTAGGAATACAACAGTAAATTTTGAAAAATGATAATACATGCCCCTTGGGCTACAAGCGTTGTCCCTTTTTATAATGGCCATGCGGATATATCAAGAGTATAGATAGGTTTTGAAGCACTGATCCCTCAGGAACAAAGGATCCTGAGGGATTTTCTCTATGTTTGATTTCCAGTTTATTGTTTGTCTTCTTGTGCTGATGTCGCACTTTCCCTTTCTTCTCCTGCACTATGTGCTCCTATCTTGATCTCCTTCTCTAGATATGGCTTCCTGGGGAAGGGACAACAGTTGCTTTTGCTTTGTCTTTTCCTCCCGAATAGTGGTTTCCCACTTCCTTCATTTTATGTATAGAAAAAGACAATAATCAGTTATTTTGTATCAATCACAAATCTCCTTAATTCTACCATCATTCTTTAACATATTACCATTTTAGAATGTAAAGGAGTTATGATTCAAAGGAAAAAATAAAGAAATAAATGGAAAATACATACATTTTCGATTGCTCAACACACCACCATGCTTACCCTTTTTCATTCCTCATGAAAACCATGTAGTTTACATGCAAGGCAGTTAGGGAATAGGCTGGAGAGGGATTTTCATGAAGTGGTCTAAAACCATGGTGTGTAGCAAAAAATTCAAAAATGCTTTGTGTCTGCCCTTCAGGTAATTCATAGATGGCGCCTTATATTCTACTGCAGGATACCAAATAATAGGGATTTGAAATCTACAACCTAACCAATATGGTCCTTCCCTCAAGATGAGGTTACTACATGTGACCAGACGGTCGGTAGCTAAGTTAAAATTTTTGTAATTGAATGGCTCTCTATCTTGAATATTCTGATTGGAGGTCTTCCATCAGAGTTTAGCTGCTGGTATGGCATGGTCTTTGATAGACAGGAAATATTCTATCCCTTGCTAGACAATGTCTTTGTAGATGGGTCCTAATGTCTGGATCACACCCTCCTTTTTCATTAGGCTTTTATGCTTAGTCCACAGTTGTAATAGGTTTTTCGGTTCACCCCTAACCCAAAGGTCTAACTTATTTTCTTGTCTCTAAAAGGTGTTATGGGCCTTGAGCCACTTTAACTAGTTGGCAACAAATGAAATGAATGCTCGAAACTATATATCTCCCACAAAAGGACTGGATTGTTCTCCATTTCCTCTTCCAAGATAAAATTATGCAAATAAAATTCACAGAGTAAATGCTGAACTTTGACTCCATAGTGTTTAGAACAATTTATAAAATCATCAACAACTTTCAATTATATAGGTTTCCCTACCTTAACAACTTTAATTTTTAACTGCAAATATCTTTCTGATAAAAGCAAAGCATAATTTTTGGTAGGGGCCCTACATGCTAGGACATTTGTATATAGAGAACAGAGAATATCCATTTGACTCTTTACTGTGTTTAGTCTATTTGTTACCTTTTCGACTTTTTCCTTTGCCCTTTGACATTTATCAAAGGCCTCGCTGTCTGATGCATTGATGTTCTTTACTTACTACTGTAACTTTTGATATTTTTCCTTAGGAATAGTCTCTTATGTGATCTTTTCTATAGTCTACTAAGCCTGTACCAGATCCTCTTGGAGTTTTACTACCCTAGGGTCATTGTCCACCGAAACACTTTTCAGTTGAAGATCTACCTGGATATTCTTATTACGACATTTGGTTCCTATAGTCTATGTCGTTTTATTGTAAATTTTTTGGTCAGTCATGATGCTAGAGGACAGTGCCTCTGTTTGGACATCTTTATTACATACTGGTGTATCTTCTGTTTGGGCCGCTGCATCTGTAACAACGCATGCTGTTCCTTGCTGTCCAAAATGGATATGGGCTTGGATTGAGTCCTCGTGGCCTTTATTTTATGGGGTTTCGTCCAGGGGGCTGCATCTCTTGTTATTGGGGTTCTTTTTGAGATATTCCCCATTTTTAGGGCCCTTATTTGCTGTTTGAGTTGTTTTACTACATTTAGTAGCCTTTGTTGTTCCTTTCACAACCTCTTGATTTCATTCATCTTCTTCTTCTTTTTCTTGGGAGGAACAACTGTTTCTTTGACTGGAATTGGTTGCTCAGCTGGGTTTTGTTATTCAAGGATTGTGCCCTCGCCCTGGCTTGTTTCCATATTTTCTATTTGGAACACTTCTTCAGTGTTCTCGTCAACTTGATTAGTTCCCTCAGGGGAGCTAACCCTGGTTTGATCTGCCACTTCCCGAGTGACTTCTGTTTCTTCTTCCTCATCATTCATCTCCTTGGATGCACTCTTACTGTGAGCAGATTGTTCCTGTGATTGTGCTTCTTCTTCTTCCTCGTCATTCATCTCCTCGGATGCACTCTTACTATTAGCAGAGTTTTCCTGTGATAGTTCTTCTTGAATATTAAGGTTGAGCGGGCTCTAGGGTTGAATATACTCACCCATATTCGCCAAAATTTGGGCCAATTCATCTTCTTGCAATGAACTTTGTAGTGGACTTGCTTCAGAGTGCTCACTTTCTTCCTCCAATTCCTCATCCAATTATTCTTCCACGTTTTCCCCTCCTTCAAGTTGTGGGGGTTGCTCATCCTCAGAGCCCTGTATTTCTAAGGGTTGGCTACTGTTATCTTGGATATTTCCCAACATTCCCCTACTTCTCCTCAATCTAGAGGGTTGTTTGCGTTTTTGTGGCTTACTTGATGTGCTGGTGGTTCTTTTTCTTTTTTGGGTTGGTAAGGCCAATCCCCTGTCTATTGAAAATACCAATTCTTCCTAACTAGTCTGCTGTTGAGCAAGACTATAACTGAATATTAATCGAATTAAACCATGATGACTTACTACCATTTCTGTATGACATGATGTCCTTTTTCTCTGAGCTGCATCATGCAATAAAAATTTTGAATATGCAGACAAATTTATAGCACATTTATGTCTCAATACTAGTGATAATTTGAGATGGCGTGGGCTTACCACTTCCTTTCTCCCATCACATGTGATGTATCTTTGCACTATTTTGGCTAATTCTGCCCATGGTTCTCCCAGGGTTGCAAGCAGGATCCTTTTCCTTTGACAGTAAGGTTCTGTCCTTCATCCTGAAAGATAGATATGGCCCCTTGAAGTCTTACTTTTTTCTGGGTCCATATTGGTCCAACAGCTGGTAGTCCAGATACTTTAGCAATTATCGTATCTGTTACTGTTATTTTCCTTGCCCTCACCATGGAATGATCTTCCTACAAGTTATGCAGAAATTCGATGGCCACCGTTTCATGGGACTGCTGTAGTCAAGTAAGTCAGGCAATCCATCCTGCTCTCTCTAGAATTTCTTGTGCAGCGTCGGAAATTGTTAGCACCTACGGTTCACTGCGTACTGGTCTGCCTCCCATTTCGTCTAAGCTTAGCACATTGTTAATTTTTATAGAGAAAAATACAGAAATGACAATGGAAGAGCAAAGTTGTGCATATTGGAAAATATTAATACCATTAAACTTGATATTTCTGAGATCTGATGGAGTTGTAGTACCTCCAAATAGGGAATTGACACATATGTTGGTGTATTTTGGAGGTCACTCGGGCCCCCCTGAAATATGATAGATCATCCTTGACCGGCAAATGGAGGAGCAACATATTGGATGGCAATCGTACAATAAAAAAGGAACAACATATATATCCATGACATGATTGCAAAAAGTATCGAATTATTGAAATGGAGGCTTATGATGAAAATCGCGAATAGATATGTAAATGCTATGAAATGATGCAAAAAATAGGGAAGAGGACAGCTGTCGTACGTAAAAATGCTTATGCGGTCACTATCCACTTTAACCATTATAATTGATCTTCAAACAATATTTCATGTGTAAGAGGTTCAAAAGGGTTTTAAAACATAATCTCATTTGAAATCAAGATAAAGATATAAGAAAAGGGTTTATAGTGACTATTGGTGTGTGAGAAATATGACTTCAATACCATCAACAGAGCTCTGTTGCCCTGAGGTGTTCATAACCTTGACAAAGTTACTTTTTCACCATTGGAACCATAATCCTTTATGTATGCCTAGGAAAGTGCTTTGTGATGTCAAAATGGAGGTCATTGTGCTGGCTTCGTAACCAGATGAATCACAATGCCATTCACCATGAAGGAGTGAAAGGTGGGCAGGCCGGCTCGTGATGAGACCTCTTATTCCAAGGGATTTTTTTTATTTTTCTAATGTGCCTTTTGGATCATATCCCTAGTGTGGTGGCCATAGTGGAAATGCCACTTCACTGCTTCTTTATGATCATGGTAGGCTGGCTCTTGATTAGACCCCCTATCCTTCATCTGACAAATCATATAATTGTTAGTAATCATATAGATATATATTTTTCTTATTTTTTCTTTTTCTTTTATATAGCACTTTCCTATTTATATACAGAGGATGGCTCAACACTCCTTAAGAATAGGGATGGTGGAAGAAGTCTGAAAATCTAAATAGAGGAAAATATGCCCTTTATTCTTATTCAATAATAATGATCAAAGAGAATTATGAAGATTAGGGAAGAACCAACATGATAAAAGTAATCAATCAAACTAGTTTTAGTGAAAATAAAGACAGCAAAGTGATATAAATAGTTGTGTCCTTTCCTATTTTTTCTTATCGATACAAAGCAATTTCTCTAAAGATAATGATTTTTCTTTGGTTTGCTGATTTCAATATCCTCTAGTTTTTGTATCCTTGCATTAATTTATATCTTTTCTTTGAAGGGATCATGAACAATGAACCATCATTCACAAAAATTCTCTAAATGATGTCTTTTAAGAAGCACAGATACAAAAAATGCACTCAAAATGTGTTGTTCCTTAGATGGAACAACTGTTGTTCTGTCAAACACACATGGTGAATGAGAGAAAATATGAAAGATAAAACATGTAATACATTTTTATTCACAAATGATGTATATTTATGGTACATTATGTGACCATTGGGATTCACATCCCAAGGTCTCTTGGACTGCTTTTGTGCATTCGACTTCCACACTAACCCATTTAGAATTAGGTGTCCAACATTCCCCCCCTTAATCCGAAGGGTTATGTATGAGTCCAAGAAGAGAGCTGAAATACAAAATGTGCAAAAATGCATGGCATCACTAGGCTGAATGTGCTCTCTGAAATGTTGGTATAAAGGGCGGTGGTTTAAGGATGACCACCAACACTGGAACACTCAGTGCAGTGCCGGAACTCTTCCAAAACTGGCAAGAAGCTGAAGTCTTCTGCTAGAGGAAGTGCTCCTATTGTTTTAAAGAGGGAAACCTTCAACCATAAAGGGAGGTCTCACCCCGCATAAAAGGTAAAACTTCAACCTGAAAAGGGAAGTCTCAACCTGTGATGGTTTAAGGATGACCAACAACTCTGGAATGCTTAATGCAATTCCTGGAACTCTTCCAAAACTGGCAAGAAGTTGGAGTCTCCTGCTAGAGGAAGTGTTCTCAATTTTGTTCGCGGAACTCTTCCAAAGCTGGCAAGAAGATGAAGTCTTCTTCTAGAGGAAGTGTCCCAGATTGCCAACTGAAGGCATGTTCACGGGCATCTGTGTCTCTGGCTACAACTCTAAAACTGGTGTGGTAGGTTGTGGCTCAGGCTCGCTTGATGTGGCTTTGAAGCTTGTAGATGACCATCATTTCCCCCCTGTCAGATACAAGGTGAGATGATGGAGAAAAATCAACTGCAAGATTGTTCAATACTCTAGAACAAGTTCTGACATATGATTGGAATATCTTCTTGGCTGTTGATGCCCATTACCAAGAAGCGATCCATCCAAGATGAATCTTTGTTCTTGTAGGACGTTTGTTTCTGAAGCATCTGTTTGAAGAATGGGTGGTTTTATGACAGTGCTTACATGGATGAATATCAAAACAGTGATCTTTCAAATGGCCAACTCGATCACAGTGTTGGCATTTCATGATCTGTTGTTGTTGTTGTTGTGGAAGAGGAGCAGAGTCTGGAACACTGGAGCTGAACTGTCATGAAGAGCAGGTGAACTGTCATGAATGAATCCAGCACTCTGAAACTGAATGGGCTTGGCGTAGTTTGGAATATGAAAGGAAAAGTCCTTGTCATATCAAAGACCAGTTCTGTGCTTGTTGTGGACAAGCTATTCCCAAGGTCTGATGATGGGCTTGGGAAGTGCAGACTGAACTTCTGCATCTGCCTGTAACCTTGCTGCTTTGTTTGGTACTAAATCTGAATGAACTATAACATTATTAACATGCTGCTGATGGGTGGTTGTCTCAATGTTATGAACAAGAACAGGTTCAGAATGGTGTCTATTTTGATGTAGCTCTTCTTGTTGTAGTGTGATTCAAGCTGCAAAAACTCTATCTTTTCTTGTGCATTTTGTATACATTTTTGAATGTCAGCAATAATGTTTTTATTGATTATGATAGTGCTGTCGGTAATGGATACGATTAGAGTTCTCAATAACTCTAATATTCTTTCAGGCTTAGCCATTTTCTTAGCAGTGGGCAAAGAGTGTGAGCAATTATGCAATATCTTCTTCTACAAACAATATCAAGCCTTAATGGTAGGCTTTGGAGCAACCGCTAAGACCAAATTTCAACATATACCACTTAAAAATTTGGCTAAAAATAGTGAGCTTAAACTGTTGGAGAGAAACTTAAAAAGTAGATTCCCAATGCAAAATTGTATATGTAAAGGCAGCAAATGCAAACTTCAATAATTATAACACTGTCACGGACAGGACTTGAATGCTCATATACCTTGACTGGGGTACGAATCAGTGTTCTCTGATCTTGCCACTCTCTTCAAAGAAAACAATAGTTCACTTCAATATTTTAGATACCATGCTTGTTGTCTCATTTGTTACAGTAAGCTGAGAAAGCACTGAAATAAAAGCGGTAGTGCGATGCTTTCTGCATTCCAAGAGGTTATTAAAGACTACACTACCCCACCGGAAAAAAGGCTTTGTACGCGACTTGACTGCAAAAATTAATAGCTATATTTCATTTCTCATTACGTGCAGACCTCTTTCGATTAGCATGGGTAATGCCATTAAGTTCTTGAAAACACGGATTGCAAAGTTAGTAGTGACTCTTTGGGAGTCAGAAGCAAAGTCCTCTCAACTTATTTAATCTCCGAGTGATTGCAAGAGTGTTGACATCAGATATGCCCATGACATTTCTTTTTCTCAAATACTCAGGCAGTGACTCTGTTGATCTCCAGTTTGAGACACAAGTGCTCAGATTTCGAATTACTAATCCTCCTAGAAAACACTGATTTTACTCTTCGTCATCTATATTAACACTTGTGTTGCCAATATGTGGGTTAGTCAATCCGAAAGAGGTTCACATCATGGATGAGGATCAACAATGCCTCTTCCGGCGTGTGCATCGTGGACGAGGATCCGCTATGGCAGACTGAAATTAAGGATGACTCCAACCAGGAGGATTCTCCAAATGAGAAACCTCAAGTCACAGAAGATGTAGAGGTGAAGTGGATGAAGCGATTGGAGCATTTGAAGATGCACCAGCCATATCTTACAGTTGCTGATGATGGCAGTGGATGGATTACTGTGCCTGAGACTAAGAAAACAGGCATACATTCAAATGATTCATCTCCAAAAAGGAAAAGCTTTGCGGATGTTCCACATGATAGGCATGTGCAATGTACTTATCCATATCAAAGTTTATCTCCACCAACGAGAGATCAAAGCAATAGTCATAAAAGGGATATATTACTGGTTAATAAACACACAAATTTTGAAAGACAGCTGTAAACTTTAAAGATATCTTCCCTCGCCTAAATTGGAAGAGCCTTTGCCAAGCTATGAGCAGCAATTACAGAGTGGGCTTGGCATGCGAATTTTCTGGAGATATTTGCATGTTCTGGACAAAATATGAACGGCCTCACGATATTCGCCCTCCTAATAAGCGGACTTGACCAATATTTACAAATGCTGCAATTTAAATGGTGCACAGCCCGTTAAAGACATTTTTAGAATCTGATGTTTTCTTGCCTGTGCAGTCTGAGCACAAATTTACACTCGCTAACGTGAAATCTTGGGGTATCAGAGGCAGTTATGAAAGGGTTTGGAGTCACAGTGAATACAAAAAAAATCATAAATATGTCAGGGCAGCGCAGGTGTGGCAGAGGCAACGCATTATGTCAGGGCAGATGCGTTATGGTAGAGGCAGTTCAGGTGTGGCAAACAGAGAGCAGGTAATCAAGGCTAGGCTAGTGCTATTCAAGGTAGCTTAGACTAGTTTCTCAGGGAATAACAACATCTCATTTTTTTTTAACTAAAGGATGAACCCTGAGAAAGAAAACAGGCCACACATCATGGCTCTGATACCATGTCAAACACACATGGTGAACGAGAAAAAATATGAAAGATAAAACATGCAATACATTTTTATTCACAAATGATGTATATTTATGGTACATTATGTGACCGTTAGGATTCACATCCCAAGGTCTCTTGGACTGCTTTTGTCCATTCGACTTCCACACTAACCCATTTAGGATTAGGTGTCCAACATGTTCCTTAAGAGGAACAACAAAAAGAACATTTGCACGTAAAATTGTGGTTCCTTTAAGAGGAATAACAAACAAAAGAAAAAGAAATGCTCAAAAACTGTTGTTCCTTAAGCGGAATAGAAAATAAAGCAAGCGCGAACTAAAATACTGATCCTTCGGCAGAACAGCCTAAGAACATTTCAAATCAAAACTATTGTTTCTTCAGAAGGAATGGTAGAAAATAAAAAAAATGCGAAGAGGGCTATTCCTTTAAAAGGAACACCAAAAACAATCTGGCAGAAGTGTCGTTCCTTTAAGAGGAACAACAAAAACAATCTGGCAGAAGTGTTGTTCCTTTAAGATGAATAGAAAAAATAATATGGTGGAAGTGTTGTTCCTTTAAGAGGAACAACAAAAATGCAAGCGGTAGCGATGTTCCTTAAGAGGAATGGTTGCTATTCCTTAAAAGGGACAGTAGCTGTTCCTTTAAAAGGGATAGCAAAAATAAGCACACGGAAGTGTTGTTCCTTTAAAAAGAATAGCGAAAATAAAGACACAAAGAGTGTTGTTCTATAAGAGGAACGACTGCGATTCCTTTAAAAGGAATAGCATCTATTCGTTTAAGAGGAACAACAAAAATAAGCATGCAGAAGTGTTGTTCCTTTAAAAGGAACAAAAAAAATAAACATGCAAATGTGTTGTTCCTTAAAAGGAATGACTGTTGTTGCTTTAAGAGGAACGACTGTTGTTGCTTTAAGAGGAACTACAGTTGTTCCTTTAAAAGGAACAACAAAAATAAACACAAAAATGTGATGTTCCTAAAGAGGAACGGTTGTTGTTCCTTTAAGAGGAACAAAAGTTGTTCCTTTAAGAGGAACGACAGTTGTTCCTTTAAAAGGAAAAATAAAAATGAACATGGGTGCAGAAATGTTGTTCCTTTAGAGGAACAACAGCTGTTCCCTTGGAAGGAACAACAAAAATTGTGAAATATGCAGAAATGTTGTTCCTAAAGAGGAACGACTGTTGTTCCTTTAGAGTAACAACCAATGTACCTTTAAAAGAAACAACAAACGTAAGCACTCCAAATTGTTTTTCCTTAAGAGGAACAGCACGAAAAATACAGGCACGCAAAATTGTTGTTCCTTAAGAGGAACAACAGTAATAATCTGTAGAAAAAATAGTTTACACAGGCAAAATTAAGGAGAAAAATTTATATACAAAATTTAGAAACAAAAGAATCATTCAGTGAACTACTGCTGAGGAGGGGTTATCCTCCTCGGCAAGAATCTACATAATGGAATCTTCCCGTAATTGCTGGTAAAAGGATTCCTAAGTAAGTGGTTTGTGGTAAAGTCTCACTCAATGACCGTTTGCTTTAAACAAATGTTCAAATTCATCAATGGTAGTCAATGTAATGGTGCCATTGTCATGCACTTTTTGTATCTCATAAGGTCCAAGCCATCATGTCTGGAGATTTCCTGGGAAATCCTGAACCTTGGAATCATATAGGAGTGTCCAATCTCGTTCATGGAATAGTTTCTTTTTGATAAGGGCGTCGTGCCATTTTTCTCTCTGCTATTGAATTAATGCAGTGTGTTGAAGAGCCGAGAGCCTAATTTCATATAGCTTGTTGATTTGTTGTAATTTGCTAGTTTGGGCTTCATTTAAATTCAAACCCACCTCATGTGTTGTTCTTAATGTTTGTATTTCAAATTCTATTGGAAAGATGGGTTCTTTTCCAAATACTAGTTGATATGGTGAATGGTCGGTGGTATTTCTCCATGTTGTTCAGTATGCCCATAAGGCCTTCGGCAATATGGAGCCCAATCACGCTTATGTGATGTGATTTTTTTTGTCAGTATTGCTTCTATCACTTTATTTGTGCTCTCTACTTGGCCATTTTCCTGTGGGTGATACGGGGTGGTAATTTTGTGCCGAATGTGGTAATTTTTTAATGTTGCAGTGATTTTATTACCTACAAATTGCAGTCCTCCATCCATGATTATGTCCCTCGGGAGGCCATATCGCACAAATATTTGGAAAAGGAAATGTATTACAGAATGATGTAGCTCTTGGCAGTGCCTCTGCTTCCACCCATTTGGTAGCATACTCTGTTGCTACTAGAATGTATGTTTTCTAATTTGATGATGGGTTAATCAGACCAATAAAATCAAGCACCCAGTGCTCAAATGGCTCGATTGCTAACTATGGATTTAAAGGCATTTTGTCGAAATGTCTAAGGCGTCCTGCTCTATGGAAACTATTACATGCTTGAACAAATTTCTTAGCATCTTTAAATATTGTAGGCCAGTAATAGCCTATTTGTAAAACCTTGTGACCAGTCCTGCGGTCTGTGAAATGTCCACCACACGGTCTATCATGGCAAGCTTTCAGAATGTCAAATATTTCATCTTCACGGATGCATCTTCTGATGTGCATATTCGTTGTTGTATGAAATAGATAGCCCCCAATCTAGGAAAATTGGGTACTGCGCTGTACTATCTATTTCCATTCATTGGGCATTAAATGCTTGGGTAATTTACCTACTACTAAATAATTTGCAACATCAGTATATCATGGTGTCCTGACAATAACAACAAACAAATTTTCATCTGGGAATTGATCTTCGACTGCTGCTGCGTCCGCTGGCTTTGACATTCATGAGAGAAAATCAGCTACAGGATTCTCTTTTCCACATCGATCCTTTATTGTGATGTCAAATTCCTACAATAAAATCAACCATCTTGTTATTCTACCACTTGTAACAGGCTTATTTGCTAAGTATTTTATGGCAAAGTGATCTGTATATAAAACTACACAATACTCAGTGATATAATGTCTAAACTTATTTACAGCATGTATTACAGCTAAAAACTATTTTTTAGTTATAGTATAGTCTAGTTCAGCAGGAGATAGATTCTTTCTAATATAATAAATTGCATATGGCTTTTTATCTTCTTCCTACCCAAGGATTGCTCCAATAGCTGTGTCGGAAGCATCAGATGAAATTTGGAATGGCAAATCCCAATTTGAGCCCCTTAGCACTAGGGCTGTCGATACAAAGCTTTTTCAGATCCTCGAAAGCACAGTCACACTTATCTGTCCAAATAAAATTAACATTCCCAGTTAGTGCATATAGAGGTGCAACTAGTTGAGAAAAATGCTATATGAATCTCCTATAATAACCAGAAAAACCCAAAAAACTGCGTACCTCTATTTGTGTGGTAGGAGTAGGTATTAACAAAATTATCTGAATTTTAGCCGGATCTACTTGTATTTCAGCTGCTAAGGTATAATGACCTAAGATGAGTCCCTCGGTCATCATCATATGACACTTTTCATGGCTCAAGCAAAGCCTAGTGCCAATACATCTTTGCATCACCTTTTCTAATGTGTCTAGTGCTGGCTCAAAATCATCTCCATATGGTGTGAAATCATCCATATATACTTCGAGCCATTCATTTATTAAATCTGAAAAGATGTCTAGGATGGCCCTTTGAAATGTGGCAGGGGCATTTCATAGGCCAAAGGGTAGGACTCTGTAAGCAAATGTTCCCCAAGGACAGGTAAAAGTAGTTTTATCCTGGTCTTCAGGGGCAACCTGGATCTAATTGTATCCATTGAAGCCATCTAAGAAAGAAAAGAATTTCTTTCCTACTAACATGTTTAATACCTGATCAATGAATGGAAGGGGAAAGTGGTCTTTCTAGGTTGCTTTGTTTAATTCTTCGTAGTCTACACATATTCTCCCCTTTCCATTCTTCTTTGGCACCACTACTAGTGGAGAGACCCACTTGCTGTCAGATATTGGGTAAATAAATTTTACATCTAAAAGTTTTTGTAATTCAGTTTTCACAATATCCTTAAGATGAGGGTTTAGTCTCCATTGGGGTTGGCGAATGGGTCTAGCATCTTTTTCTGTATAAATGTGGTGCGTACACAGTTGGGGATCAATTCCTTTCATGTCCAGGAAATCCCATGCAAAAGCTTCCTTGTATTTTCTCACTAGTTGGATCGGCTTCTCTTCTTGTTCAGGAGTCAGGTTTTTATTAATATTCAAGGTTATTCCTGGCTCAATCTCTATAGTTTTGCTGTTTGAAATAGAGGTAGTAGGTATTGATTGATCATGAGTGTCTTTGAGGGGATATTCTTCTAGTTCATTATCAAATGCTGCCTCTATCATGTGACATTATACATGGGATCTAGTTTCTAGTTGGTTAATGAAATTGTTAATGATGTCATCCTCTGTTTGGTCTTTAAATTCGAGGGCACATTCTATGGTTAAAGGTGATCTGATGTTTTCTATGAGATATGATACAAGTTGTTTGTTAGTTTTCATTATTGTTAGGCTTGGTTGGGCTGGAGGGTATAAAGCTAAATTCGTGACATTACTCCCTCTTGTTATAGTCATACTTCCTTGTCGGCAGCCAATGTAAGCATCAACAGTTGCTAGCCAAGGTCTACCTATGATTAAATGGTGTCCATCTAGCCGGTTTTTGGGATTAATTATCATAAAGTCTACAGGGTATTCCCACAAGTCTATAGAGACCATTACATCATGGAGTGTGCCTTCTGGTCTGACTACCGATCGTTCAACCAACTCCAATAAGGTTGTGGTTGGATCTAATGATGTAATACCAAACTTTTGACAAGTGGTGGTTGTTAGAATATTGATTGCAACTCCTAAATCAACTAAGGCATCTGGAAAGGAGTGTCCATTGATTTGCACCGTAATTATAGGATTCCCTGGATCCTCATATTTTACGAGTGCCTCTCTTCCTGATAGTAAGTCAGATAGGGTGCCGACTACTTGGACGGTTGGGTTAGTTGTTATTCTCCTCTTTGGCTTTTTTATACATAAATCTTTGATGGTTTTTGCATATATTGGGATATCTTAGATAGCCTGGAGGAGTGGGATCTTTATACACAAATTTCTTAGTTCTCCCAGAAGATCAAAGTTAGGGTGTTCTATTGGGCGTGGTATGATTAGTCGTTGTAGGAATGGGGGAGAAGATGTGGTTGCTTGGTCGTGAGTTTGTTATCTAACCACATCCTCTTATTGTAGTGGTTGTTCTAAAGGTGATGGATTTTCAACTTGAGCAATTTTATCTCCCTCGATTTCTATTATGTGCCTAGACCTTAATTGAAGTTCGTTCCACTCCCTTAACTCAGTTTCTAGTTCCGGTGCTTCGATTATTTGAACATATTGAACCGGCCTATTATTAGGGTTTGGGTTGGGTTGTGCTGGGAGTTGTAGTCTTAAGTTGGTCTGTGGATTTTGTTGCAATGTGTATGGTGTTGGCAGTGTAGGTTGACGGAGAGCAATCGTTCTAGCTGGCTAATTTATCAACAGGTTGTTTGTTAGTTTTCATTATTTTTAGGCTTGGTTGGTCTGGAGGGTATAAAGCTAAATTCGTGACATTACTCCCTCTTGTTATAGTCATACTTCCTTGTCGGCAGCCAATGTAAGCAATAACAGTTGCTAGCCAAGGTCTACCTATGATTAAAGGGTGTCCATCTAGCCGGTTTTTGGGATTAATTATCATAAAGTCTACAGGGTATTCCCACGAGTCTATAGAGACCATTACATCATGGAGTGTGCCTTCTGGTCTGACTACCAATCGTTCAGCCAACTCCAATAAGGTTGTGGTTGGATCTAATGATGTAATACCAAACTTTTGACAAGTGGTGGTTGTTAGAATATTGATTGCAACTCCTAAATCAACTAAGGCATTTGGAAAGGAGTGTCTATTGATTTGCACCGTAATTATAGGATTCCCTGGATCCTCATATTTTACGAGTGCCTCTCTTCCTGATAGTAAGTCAGATAGGGTGCCGACTACTTGGACGGTTGGGTTAGTTGTTATTCTCCTCTTTGGATTTTTTATACATAACTCTTTGATGTTTTTTGCATATATTGGGATATCTCAGATAGCCTGGAGGAGTGGGATCTTTATACACAAATTTCTTCGTTCTCCCAGAAGATCAAAGTTAGGATGTTCTACTGGGCGCGGCATGATTAGTCGTTGTAGGAATGGGGGAGAAGAAGTGGTTTCTTGGTCGTGAGTTTGTTGTCTAACCACATCCTCTTCTTGTAGTGGTTGTTCTAAAGGTAATGGATTTTCAACTTGAGCAATTTTATCTCCCTCGATTTCTATTATGTGCCTAGACCTTAATTGAAGGTCGTTGCACTCCCTTAACTCAGTTTCTAGTTCCGGTGCTTCGATTATTTGAACATATTGAACCAGCCTATTATTAGGGTTTGGGTTGGGTTGCGCTGGGAGTTGCAGTCTTAAGTTGGTCTGTGGATTTTGTTGCAATGTGTATGGTGTTGGCAGTGTAGGTTGAGGGAGAGCAATCGTTCTAGCTGGCTAATTTATCGGTCTTTTCCAGTTTGACTATTAGGTTTGATTTTGCGAGATGGAGGGTGATGATTGCGTCGAATACATATTATTTTACCAAAATGGTGGACAATAAGGGAAGTTTGGCCAATTTGTTTGATTTGTTTGATTTGGCCATGGTGATGTAGGAAATGGTTTCTATGACCAACTGCAGAAAGGTGGCTGATTTCGCCACATTCCATTATATTTATGAGCATTATATTGAGGAGACTGAAAAGAAGAGGATGGATCACTGGGTATACCTATTTGTCATGGCTGTCATTGACGGCGCTGATTGAGTAGGTACACTAGTTCTAATTCTTCTTCCACCTCCTTGTAGACTGCTTTCAGGCCTGAGAATGAGGGACAATTTTCTATGGAGTGGTCTTTTGTGGAAATGGCGCAGACTTGGACTGCATCTAGTGGGCACTCTTTATGGTTGCGTTTCTTTCTGCATTGAGGGAATAAATTTTTCTTTGCTTCTGCTTGCTTTTGTTTAGCTTGCATAATGTTGAGCTGCATTGTCAGAGTCCCTAGAATATCGGTTTTGATGTCTTCCAGTATATCCCCAATTTCTGCGTGGATTACACTTCCACCAGAGATCTTGTTGTCCCTTGTGATTATGTCACATTCTACCGGTTTTGGTCTTGTACTGACTCTCAAACTCCTGATACATAAATCAATAATGTCAGCAAAACTTCCTTGATATATGTCACCTTTTCCCATAATCTTTAATGTTTCAACCCAGTGTTCCTTCATCTCTTTAATTAATGTAGTTTTTAACACATTATCAGGTAAGGGTAAAGATGCATAAGGTGATCTCTGAAGATTGTATTGGAAGCATTTTATATATTCCTCCAATGTTTCATTAGGAATGGCTGTCATTTGAAATATTTCATCCTTTAATTCTCTAGACCTACAATAATCCTGATATTTCTTTAGAAAAGCACCTTTCATCTTATCCCAGTCGTTTATAACCCCTCCACCTAACCCCATAAACCATCGTAAATCTGCTTTTTTAATGTGGAGGGAAATAATTTTAGCTTTTTGGGATCAGTGGTATAGTCATACCCCCGGCATAATACATCGAATTCAAACAAAAATGCATCTAGATCTTCCGCTGTTAGGCCATGGAATGTAGGAATATGCTGGAGAGTGTTGAAGCCTCGAAAATCGGGTCTACAACAAGGGGGATACCCACCCGGTCCGGACCTTGGTTAGCAGCTCCTTTTTGGTTTGGTATAGCGGGTCCGATTGGGGATATGGGACCAGTTTCCCAATTTATGTGTATGTGAGAGAAAGATGGATATTTCTGTTTCTAACAGTTTCTAAATGGAATACTACTATTATAATTCTAATCTAATAATAAGGAAATTATATTCTAATAAACAAAAATATGTAAATGTACACTAACCGGGTTGAGATCGTTCCTTTATGCGATTTAAAATGATTTCAAACAACAGCTGGTAATAAATATCATTCAGCTGCTATGAGAAAAGAATTCAATAAAGATGAACCACTTCGTATAAGAAGTTAGACGAAACAGTTGTGAAAAACATATCGCATAATAAGCTATCCATACACTAAGCATAAATAAATAGCTATCACCGTACAAAAGTGCCAAATGATAACTCAGGCATTCATACATCAATAAATAAATAACTGAATGTGAAAATCACTTTAACACAAGGCGGAAATAGTTAAGAGATAGAAATACCATTTATAACTTGTCCTACTCATGAGCTTCAAGTGATAACGATTTATCTCTTCTTGATCAAATATCCACTAAGAGTACAAAAGTGCAACATCAGTAGCAGATATCAAATGCAAACATTAATAAATCCTATTCCATTCATTCATCAAAACCTCCATAGAGGGTACAGAAGTGTATGTTCTGGGGATAAGTTTTTGATAAATTTTAGGACCCTTCTCTAAATGCATGAGAAGGGTTTAAATATTACTAACTAAATCTAAAAATAAATTATTACAAAAATATAGGATGCGTTTTAAATGACCATCCTCTTTTCAGGAAAATAAAACAAAATTAAACTAAAATTGAATCTAAAATTAAACTACTTCTGTATTTGGTCATTGAAATCACACGCATGCAGCATCTGTCTGAGAAGAGTCGGCTGGCCGACTTCTAATTTTAGCTGAGCTGAGAAAACAGAGTCAACGAGAGCTAGTGCTATCTTTTTAGCCAAATTGACGATGCACTTAATAGTCATCCACTGGCTATGTGTATTTACCAAGTAGACCCAGTAATAATCTGAGTTCAACATGGTTAACCCTTGGATTGCTTGTTCCTTTTCTTGGGGCTTCTATTTCCAATTTTCTTGTAGTTGTTGTGCGTTAGATAAATATCCTGGAGTGGCCTCTACGATCAAATTTTCCCTATGAAAATTTTCATTTACACAATCAATAACACTTCTTGCAGTCGTGGTTGCTCCTTCTGCTGCTTGCTCTACCTCTCTGATTTGCTCATCCCATTTGTTAAAGAGCATTTCTTTATGATTTTCATTTATCCTTGGTGCACCTGCTCTTTTTCCTTCGTCCGTTTCTTGCCAATCCAAATATTTAGTCACCCGTTTATCAATTAGATCATAGTCACTTCGTAAATCTACCACTTGATTAGTGGTTTTATCACTTATTTCACAATAATAGTTCCATTGTGATATCTTTTGGACCAATGCTTCTTGCTGTTGTAGTAATTGTTCATTCAAGGAGATGGACTCTGTGATGAATTCTGTAAGTTTAGGATTGTCCTTGTGCATCTCCTGTAAATCCTGTAACTACTTCCCTTTCTCATCCAAACTTTGCTGATATCCTATCTACATCTGCTGGAAGTCCTGCTGTAACCTTTCAAGCTGTTTTTGTGCTTCATTGTTGGCATTAGCTTGTTGCAGCTGTTGTTGCAAAGCTTGTATCTGGTCTTCCTTTTCTTTCAGCAATTTTTGTACCTCATATGCTTTATCAATAGTTACAGAGGCATATGCTCCTGCAATCTGAGATAGTTTGGTGAGATTCTCAGTAGGATTGCCAGTGGGATCTTGTCACATGACATCTAATTGTTCTGCGTCTTGAGGGAGCATGTTTTCGAATTTCCTTTTCTTCCACTGTCTTCTTACTACTAATTTGTGCTGTGGGCTATAAAATACATCAAGGGGAGGAATTTCTTTTATTTTGAGCATAAGCTCAGAGGATGGGGCAATAGGGATATGCTCCATATCTAAAACATTGCTAATTGTTCTTGTGACTACTTCTTTTGTTACCTGTGCATCGCTCACAGGTGTTTTTATGGTTTGTCCTTCAAGATTGATCAAGTCATTGAAGGTTTCTCATTCTTTATCTAGTTCAGTTGTGACTGGCGGTGTTTGAATGACGAGAGGGGGAGGATCTCTTCCCAGAGAGGCAATAACCTGTTGCTGTAGAAGTTCCGTTGACTGGGCAGTATCTTTTACTGACCCTTCGCTCTTATCATGTTCACTTACGGATCTTTTAGAATGTTCAGATGTTTCTTTTCCAGACTTGGATTTAGATCCGTTAGTGCTTAAACTCCCACTAATACTAACACTTGGAGTTGGTTCCCTTGTGGGTTTTAGGCGTAGTTTCTCTAAAGGAATACTGGCTAACGTTCTTTCCCTGTATATTTTAAACTTTTGAAATTCCTCTGGAGAGAATTGCAATTAGGCTGCATGCATAATTTATTGAAGTGTGCTTTGTTGTTGGAATATATCATCGAATGAATCCTTTTCTCTAGAGAACACCTTTATCTTGACTGCAGTGGTGAAATTATGGGCAACCTCATTAGGGTCAAATGGTCTTCTTGAAAATTTGAATAACTGTAAACACATCATATTATTTACTTCTGTGAATGCGTGACCTACATCAAATAGCGAAAAGGCCCCACAAGCTACAGGAAACTGTGGCCATATAGCCTTCTTTTTGTCCTTCAAATCTTTAGTTAGACCGCCTTCCCCATAGGTTTGATAGGCAGTCTCTCGAGCTAAGAGTTTATCAGGGATATACAAAGGTAGGACATGAGGAGAAGCAGAATTTCCAAATACCCTGACATAAGTAAACAATTCCTCCCCGAACCATCTTGCGATAGGGAGGATGTCTACCTTTTTTTCAGGAGAGCATCTCAGAGCATCTTTATCATACAACATTCTGTACAAGGGTAGCATAATTCCATGACAAGTTTGGTAAAAGTATGGAGTGAACTTAAAGTCCCATAATTCTTTATGATAGACATGAATAGGTAAGGGGTCTTGAGTTGTCCACTTCCAACCCATTACAGGAAACTTAGAAACATAACATATCACATCCATTACATATGCCGATAGGTAAAAACGAGGATAGATTCTCTGAGAGACAATTATTTTAGATCGGTAACTTACAATGGCCGTGACTAGATTTTCAGATAAGATTTTGGCCCAATCTACAATAGTGGCATTTTGTGCCGGCATCCAATAACGGTAGCTATTCAGATGAAAATTTGTTGATATCTGGCATTCCAAACAATTGACAGAGCATGGCAGCAGCAAAGCAATATGGGGAGGTGAGAGAACCAGTACTGTACATACCGTGTTTATCTTTCTTCAGCGGTTCATCCCTCCTAGACCAGTCTTTGGTGCTTTCTACCAAGTCCTGATTTTCTTTTGCAACTTTTTCCATAAACTGCTTGTTAGAAGTTGCCTGTGGCTCCGGTAAATGATACATGAGCCTTAAATCCTGTGTAGCAAATGAGCCGATAAGTCCCTGACCCTGAGTTTTAAAATCTCTGTTTCTGATTTCTGGGTTGTCTAGTATCCACTTTACCATGTCCGTGTATGGGAGAATTTTGGGCCTTGTTGCTATTCGGTGCAAGAATGAGCAAGCTAGCTCTGTAAGGGATGCTTCAAAAGAACCATTTGAGCCCGTTGTAGCAACTGCTTCCATTACTCTGGGATTCTCCTCTTCGAGCAGATTATACATGCCTTCCTACATAGCAATTCCCGTGTCTTTGTTACAGGTTGTGTCTGTATACAGGGGTGCCATTTCCTTTTCTTCTGAGCTCGAGGCTTTGCTTTTCTTTCCCATTTTACCCTGCGTATTGCTTTTTATTGGCTTCCGTTCTCCGTTCCTGCAATTCACAAGTGAAACGAAAATGAATGACAAGGAAGCGTGATAGGAAAGTTTTAAATGCCACAGACACATCAAGTATACCACCTTACGTGAGATGATTTTTTAGATAAGCACGAACCCATATTCCATTAATAATTGACAAATAATTCATTTATTAGCATTAAACCGCATAACCAGGTGTCAGCTTATGGAAAATACTTTTCTTGAATAATGTGCCCGAAAGATTTGTGATGGAGCGATTTTGCGATTTGCTTTGCAATATCGCAGATCACAACATCGTGAAATGATAACATTGCAAAATCGTAACATCGCATTATTGACTACTCGTTACATCGCATTATCGCAATATCACTGTATCGCGAGATCGCAATATCGCAATATTGCAAGAATATTATGTATGACAATCTTTGTTAAGCTATTTTCTGCGAAATGTGATCTTGCGATTGGCGCCATCGCATATCAGAAAATTAACGTGTTTCATTGTAAGTTGTGTTGTATGCGATGTGATATCTCATTATCGCACATCACATTCTCGCAATGTTTAAAATTCAGCTCATAAGGTGGTATCCCGTTTTCTTTTTCCGATGCGATTTTCTTAAGGAAAGGTTTTATGTCTTACCTTATCATAAAACTTAGATTTTTGGATTTTTCAAGGGGGGCTTCCTAAGTTTATGATGGTAATTTTATTCGAGAAAGGAAATTTAAACACTAATTTGATTTTAATTTTTTTTTTGCTAAGGGTCCCCACTTATTTAATATTAGGAATTATATTAAATAAGAAGGGGGGTTGTGCTTGGTCACAACAGAGAGGAATGGCCTTCATAGGTGCACTGAATGCAGTGTCCAAAATGGGATATTGCAGTGTGGAAGTTTGAGGAGTTTGCTAGTTTTGGGCCATTTGATCAAATATGTGCCAATATCCTTCTGGGATTTCTAGGGAGTTATTCCTAGGCTGACTAGAAGGAGTAGGAATGGCCTTAATAGCACTTCCTTAGTCTGGGATAATGAGTGTTCTTTGCTGAACTATTATCTGGGGGGATTTTGGTTCTTCAAGTTCTTCAACTTTGTTTTGGATGATCTTGATAGCACTTCCCTTATCTGGGCTGCTTAGTCTTTGAACTAATCAAAGAGGGGATCTTGGTTCTTCTATTTCCCCTTTTTCTCCTCCTCCTTCATAGAGATTACTAGAGTTACCTTCTTGTAAAGAAATTGGGTGAGAATTCTCAACTTCTTGAGAATCTTGCTCAGTTTCTTTTGTATGGCTATGTACCTCAGCAAAGGCTATAGATGGTGATTCTGTGGCCCAAAGGGAGCTAGTAGGTTGTCTAGAAGCAACTTTGTTAGGGCCTACTGATGGCTGAGATTCTAATTTCTTGATGATATCATCTATAAAGGTCGATCGGTCAAGGGTCACCTGTGCCTTAGTTTTATCAGATTGGGTTAGTGCTTTTGTATCCTTTTCAGGCTTTTTTTGCTCAATCATGCACATAACGCAAATACTTATTTCTACCTAAAGTAATCAACAAATCTATAGGAAAGTGGGTGGGGGAGCAGGGCTGTTACATGCTCCATACACAAGTTCTTACCTTCCGTTTTTAATACCCAATTCTCTCCTAGCAGGAACTTATCAAATGCACACTACTCTTCTTAAAAAAACAAATCGCTACACTCTCCCCAGCAACATCGCCAAAATGTTGAGGTATAAAAGGTGTCTTTTGAACTCCTATTTATCCTACATTAATTATCAACCTAGGTATGATTTTTTATTTCAAGAGTGTACTCAATCTGAGGCGGGCAATTTATTTCAAGAGTAATGTTTTCTAATTTGCAATACAGTGCTAAATACAAGAGTAAAATGGATGTTTGAAATAAAATCTAATTGCAATCAAAAGAAACTTAATGCTTTGAAACTTAAACCATTCACATAGAAAGCTACAATGATTTATCAGTTAAGGGTGCAGTAGTGATAACTCTTTTCTTTATTAACTGATATAAATGAAATCAAATATAAACAAGATCCACAATCTGAGAACTTAGAGAGAAATAGCCAATGTCCTTTACAGTTTTTGATCTTACACTCCACACTAAAGCACTTAACTGGAAATGATAGCTCACTAATGCTACTAACAGAAATGTAATAAACACTCTCGCTGCAAAATACTTAAAAGCAAAACCAAATACTTGCAGGAAAGAAATAACACCTATGTAGTATGAATGAACAACAATGCTAACTTAATAGAAATACACAACAACACTAAATGGAAATGAAAAACAACGCTAACTTAATGGAAATGAAAAACAAAGCCAAATGAACAACAATCTGTAATGAATGGCAAAGTCCGTAGTGAACAGTGAAGCTTTATAACCAAAATGAAAAACATAACAATTTAAGTTGTAATGAACAGTAATCTTGTTATGGTGGAAGAAAATAGCAACACAATCCAATTACGATTTCATGCACGAAACAATTTCAGGAAAATGTAAAGGAACAAGAAATTAGAAAGCAATGTGATTCAAAGCAATGAAAAGTAAATCAAACCATCACACAACTGGAACTGTAAAACAATGGTACAGGTAGCAAGTGGATCCACCAGGGTCAGGCCCTTAGCTGCTATTGAAGCACTGTCGGGCTAATTCAGTAGGAAGGAATGGAACAACAACTGACTTATATATTGATCATGTGAAAATGTTACAAAAAATCGTACTTTGTTTTGATTAACGAGAGTTAATGATCAAGTAGCAATACAATAGTAAATTCTGCAAAATGATAATACATGCCCCCTGGGCTACAAGAACTGTCCCTTTTTATAATGGCCAGGTGGATATATCAAGAGTACATATAAGTTTTTAAGTAGTGATCCCTCAGGATCAATGGATCCTGAGGGATTCGCTCTATCTTTGATTTCCAGTTTATCTTTTTTCCTTCTTGTGCTGATGTTGTGCTTTCCCTTTCTTCTCCTGGACTATGTGCTCCGAGCTTGATCTCCTTGTCTGGATACAACATCCTGGGGAAGGGACAACAGTTGCTTCTGCTTTGTCATTTCCTCCTGAATAGTGGTTTTCCATTTCCTTAATTTTTTGTATAGAAAAAGACAGTAATAAATTATTTTGTATCAATCACAAATCTCCTTAATTCTACCATAATTATTTAACATATTACCATTTTAGAATGTAAAGGAGTTATGATTCAAAGGAAAAGATAAATAAATAAATAGCAAATACATACATTTTCCATCGCTCAACAGATGCTTTGGGCCGACAAGGCAAGAATTTGGAAGAGTTCCTGTGGAAAAGCCTCAGGACCACTCGCAGAAGGTAAATAGAGACGGCTAGGGAAACTCCAGAGGTGACAAAGGAGAAACCCCAGTCCTCAACAATGAGGATTAGCAAGAAGGCAGTTGATAAACCGATTGGCGATAGAAGGTAGAAGCAGAGAATAAGGGTTAGCAGGCACCCAGAGTCCCCATCCATATTGAGAAAGAACAAAGAAGTAGTTGAGTAGAAGGATGAGAAGCAAGCTCAATCGAAAAAAGCTCCTTCACCTAGTAAGAGAAAAACCCATTCTTTGCTGTCGAAAATTGAAATTTCAGAAAAAGAAATTAAGAATTGAGGGAACAACTAACAGTAGGAAAGGCAGAGCCAAGAGCCCTAGGGCTAGATACTTTGGTAGGAGCCATGGACAAGGCTAGAAGGGGGGAAATTCTAGGCACTCTATGTGTAGCCTATGATGAGAAGTTGGTGGAAGGAGGATTCAAAGTCTATGCAGTAGACACTACCTCGAGGGGGCCTCAAATTGAAATTTGGGGAGCTGTTACACCAAAGCCTGTCAAGGAAATTGTTGCTACACAAGAATCAACAACCAAGACAACACAATGCAGAGAAAGAGATCAAGAAATGGATACAAAAGAACCCTTGGTTGACATTGTTGTTTCATCAAAACCAACAATGGAGGGGGAAATCAGCCAAGACGAGGAAGAGAAAGATAATATCCATGAGCCGATGATCAATTATGTTGTTACACAAGAACCAGCAGAAGATACTGAAGCTAGTAAGGAGGAAATGGATGAACATAAGCCTATGGATATCACTGCTGACACACAAGAACTAGCAGTGAAAATGGAAGCTGACTAGGAAGGTAAAGAAATTGTGATAGAACGCACTGACGAAGTTGTTGTTACATAAGAACTAGGAGCTAAGGTGGGACAGTTTCGCCCTCTGGAGGCTGCTACACCCTCAATTGATAGTGCATGTGGAAGAACACAGGGTCCTAATGAAGGATGGTGTTCTGAGAAATTGTTGTTATTGGTAGAGCTACAAAACTGGAAGCAGTTGGCACTCTCTCTATAGGAGGAAGTGAATTGCTAAAAGAAGAGTGGGAAAGAGAAGAGGAGGCATGGAGGCATAAAGAAATTATGAATAAAAAGGATGAAAAGCTACATCAGCTACATCAGGAGGTCTTCGACTTGACGTTTGATAAGACCAAACTCCATGACCTTGCTCTAAAACTGCTAGCATGCAAGCAACCGTCCCCGTCATATCATATGTTCTTGTGGGAATGCTACGACTTATTCCAGTTAAGGGCAGTCTATGAGAACGGGTCCTATATGGTTTCTTTAACTCGCACCTTTTTAGAAATTTTCCGTTCCTCTGATTTTGATGATCATAATTTGATGTGCAATCTGGTCTTGCACAAATACGATGTGAGAACATGTGAGCACAAGGATGGTGGTGAGTTTCCTTTCTTTCATGGGAGACTTGTAGCTGTGGGCATTCCTCTCATTTATGAGGAATTAGATTGAGTGCTAATTGGCAAAGAAAGAATAGAGACCAACGAGGAAAAGACAACATTGTGGGTCATGGTTGAACCAGGAATGGCTTATGAACTCCACCGAGAGTTC
Organism: Pinus taeda; assembly: GCA_000404065.3. Taxonomy (NCBI): domain Eukaryota; kingdom Viridiplantae; phylum Streptophyta; class Pinopsida; order Pinales; family Pinaceae; genus Pinus; species Pinus taeda. The sequence goes on along the minus strand of APFE031721010.1, from coordinate 7,094 downwards.
AGGCAGTTCTTGAGAAATCATAGATCAATTGGCCATTTACAGAAGAAGAATCATGGGGATCTGCCTCAACTTGTTTGCAAATATGAAGATCCAAGTGCTAGTTAGATGTCTCAAGTGCACTGAGGCCTGTAGTGAAGAATTTCGGGAAGGGGACCCCTTTGAGTACAAGAACTTTGTGGTTGTTGTTACACGGGTGCTAGAATATGCTCATATTGTGCTGACACTAGGGGTGTTTTGGATTAGCCTCAGGTTTAAATTACCTTTGATATGGTTGACATTGGAGGAGTATTAGCTCAATTATCAGTTATGTGATTATGAAGAGCAACCTTGGCCACGTGAGTTAATGGCCAATCAAGGATTTAGAGCTCCGTGCAATGATACTTTTAGTTCCTGAGATCCTGCATGGGGACATGCAATTGCTTTAGTTAGGGGGAGATCTTGGGTGTGGTTTTTTACCTATTTTTTGCAGATTCTTTCCCTTGTTTTGACCTTTCTATCCTCCAAGTCTGTGCCCTTATATGACCAAACTCCCTATTTTCTTACCTTTTTAATCGATTTTACTCTCATGTTACTTTGTTGTATTTTACAGAATAATACGAGGCTTTATTCCTTTTTGTGGCTAACTGGAAGAGCATTGAAGAAGTATTTTTGAAAGTCTA